>JAQBSW010004837.1:0-64315 GCA_029291075.1 Eudiplozoon nipponicum | reverse complement strand
GTATCTAATGAAAATAGGAAGAATTGCCTGACACCATTTTACAAAGGACCATACAAGGTCAAGAGGATGACTGACAAGAATGTCATCATAGAGATAAATGGCATTGAGGATTGTGTTACGTTGGATCGTTGCATTCCCCAGTTTATCTGGTTAGACGGTACGACTGAATTAACAGATGCGTTGAATGACCGTCGTTCTATGGGCGAATCTGATGTGTGCAATCCCACCATACAGGCACATAACGAAATGCAGAACTCAGAAGACGCGTTGTCTAATATAGCAAAATCTTATTCTACCAGTTCACAACATGAAAACTGTTTGGCTATACCAGATGATACGGAAGAACCAGTGTCAACTGTACCGGGCGCGATGCCGACTTCAGGGGCGCCATTATGCACAACTCGTTCTGGAAGAGTGCAACGTCAGCCGAAGAATCATGATTACGTCTATTACTAGCCGTCTTTTTTTGAGAAGGTGGTGTATGTGGAGGAAGATAAATCCTCCGCCAAAATTAAAGTAACATTAACTGATAAATTTAAACCACCTTGGCTGATTGTAACGAATTTTATTTAAAAAGAATTTTTTCTTTTATTTTCCAGAACTTTCTTTGTTTAAATACTTGACTTTGAATTGTGCGCCATTTTCAGTTTTCGAGCATTACTGTCCTCGACTGGTTGTATCTTCCTTTGGCCTGCTGCAATTGTCTCATTTTTCTTCATTAAAAACTGATCAATTTCTACAATATACGCCTGCTAACACTGTCTTATATTTTTATTGATGCACGCATAGAAGGGACGTTCTGGAACAGGTAATTTAATAATTCTGTTGTTCGCGTCTATTTCTTTCCAGATTATTTGTTTGGGTGTTTTGTACGAGACAGGTTTCACATCCCGATTTGCCTAACATTAAGTGTCTATTTAATAATTAAATTTCATAGATATGGATGCAGATCTTAAATTTGAGGACACTAGCAAGTTAGCGCAAGATATTGCAGGTTTGAATTTAGCAGATGCGAATGAAAATATAAGCTTATCAGATTCTACTGTAAATTTTAGGACTACAAGCGATCTGGCATCTATGGGGTTCTCAGACACGAATAGGTTAGGAGCCTCTACAAATCTTCGTTTCAAAAATTCAGAGTTTATCGATAACGAAACAATGTTATAACTTTCGTAGATTAAAAAGTACCTTAATCAGATTCGACAAAGGAAGATTTATGCCTAAACAACGGTGATGAACCGGAATGCATTTACTATATGCTAGTTAAAAGATTCATGTGTATCTACCCAGTAAAACTTCTTCAATGCGACAGATTGAATGATACAACGTCAATCAAGAACACACCGTGCAAATTTGTCGTATGGTCAATATTCCTCCATTCAAAATGAATACTGCTGTTTTATTTTTACAGCTCAAAAATATATGTACTTCTTCGAGGTGTATATCGGTTCGCATAAAATATACAATAACACAAAACTTGCTCCAAAAAAGCATACGCACGTATTCAACTTTGAAGTCAATATTGAGCTTGTGTGTAACATGCTCGTGGCATAGAAGAGTATATATAATAAACTGTCTTATTTTATTTTTTTACTTATTTTTAAATATAAAAATCTATGATTCTGCTACAATATAATAATTCTAGTGTAACGGGTCTAATTATATCTCAGATATTTTGTATACAAATTCAAATTAGATACGAAAATTCATTAACACACACTGGACAGATAAATAGGCACACCAGGTCACCCGGACATTAACCAATCACGTGCCACCTGCAATTTTATAATCACAATGTATTTCCTAGCAAGGCATTCTGACTTCATTTGCTTTGTTACACACGATGATTTATTAGCACAAATTGCCTCGGTCACGTCAATTCTTACAGTTATGCATCAAAGCAAACGTCATTGTTTAATTTACTAATAGAATTTCTACTGTAGTTAGACTGTAACTGTTGCAGCAAATCATCACCACGTCTCATCGAGACAGTGATTGCTACATACTGCTTCTTAAAATGTAATGGTTTATGTACAACTAATCAGAAGTTTACTGACCAAAGACAAAGATGCTAATAACAGGGCACGTAAGAACTTGTTGACTGATCACTAAATTAATTGCTTATCTGGACGTTTTACTTAACGTTTCACAACAATCTAGCTCGAGCGTTAGATTGTTAGCCACGCCAGGGTTACATTTCCCAACTATTGTTGTGGTAAATGTGAGCACCAAAGCAGAGGCGAATGTCTAGAAGTCTTTTTAGAGCCTTGATTTGTGACTCACGCTTGATGGTTATTAATCTGTTGAGTATACGCGCGTTAACCAGTCGAATAAAATCGGCAGGATGTGGCAATTACTTTTTGAGGCCTTGGTGAAAAACGCTTATGATCTGCAAAATAACCAAGAAGATGACAACCGTAGAAATCCGATTAATAAGTAACGCAAAAACTGTTGGCAGCAGCACGAAATGAATTGACTCACGGAAAGCCATGCTAGTGAATAAAATTATGTAAGAAAACGAAGGAAGATATCAGCCATAAACAATCAACAAGACAAAATGAAACAGCGCACGCACGTATACGTAGTAAACTTTTTATAGCTATATAGTAACAGGAAGACTGGACTAAGTGCATGTCTCGGATGCTATTTTAATATAGGTCGCAAGCGAGATGATTAAATGTTTTGCTCATATTGAGCGGGTAGTAAACATGGGAACTGACTCGGCAGGCGTAGGTCCATGCAATACAAGAGTTAGTAGCTTACGCGAGTAAAAATAACTGGCTTCCTCACTCATTTGTTCTTTTCTAACAGGGTAGTCCCATTTGCGGATTCCAAAGCATTAGTGGTGAGCTGAAAAGTTTGTCCGATGTGTTAGCATAGTGACGTTTACTAATGAGTTTTTAACACGACGGAACAACGCCTCGTCATCAAACGGCGACGAAATAGAAGAACTACTGGTTTGTCCTTTTCGTTTCCTCCAGATGCATTCATAACTGACATAACTGTTTTGATAGCTCTGAAAGAAACTGTCGATAGGAGTTGAGAACTCCCAATATGTTATATAAGTCTTTCAAAGTCTTAATTGATAGAAGATTCTTGATCTAATAAGTCTTAGAAAGCAAATTCTGAATATTTCTTGAAAGAAGGTTTTAATTGCGGACCTGGATTAATTGAAATTACCTGATCTGCGTTTTGACTAACGCAGCTTTCATTGTTCCAGTAGTTTTCTTTTTGCAATATATTTCGGCCTAACTTACCGTAGGCCTTCATTAGTTGCATTTTGTTTCACAAGTTTAACAAACGAAACAAATGAAGCAAGCGCGTTATTTCCTCTAGCTATAAGATTTAACTTTATACTGATGAGTCGCCAGTAAGCACGAAACGTATGTGCATGAGATTATACTTTCCGTTCATGCTGCCTTTGGTTTATCATTCTGGTCATAACTGAACTAATTTGTTACAAGGTTCGCAACACCTAATACATACCTGCAAAATTCTGAATAGTTTGAATTGTAATACGCTGCAATAGCAAAGCAACTTATGTAGATGGCATTTTTCTTTTTCCACAATTTATTTTAAGTCCATAATCTGCTGTGTAATATGGCATTTCTAAAATGCTCGGCGTAGGAGTCTAGATCAGTAATAAAGCCTATTACGTAGTTAAGGTATGATATACAATGGTCAGAGTGGTCGCGCACAATTAATTTATGAACTACTGAAATATCTATGTTGGTACTTGAGGCAGAGAGGCATTTTAAGGTAAACTAGAGGACCCAAACGTGTAATGAGAGAAGACATCTATATATCTCCTTGTTCTACAGGAATGAATTTAAGGGCATGCCAAACGTCAATCACTGAGAAATAATTTCAAACACAGCGTTTCTCAAGCAATTTACTTATAGTGGGAAAAGTGTATGCATCGGCTAAGGTCACACAATTTAATAGGCTCAGTTTGATTCGTTAGCTTTTGAAACCAAGCGTATTAAAGATTCCCACAAACATTTTCGTTGTTCGGCGATGCCTTCTTCTAGTGGCCTTGGAAGTTCTTCTTGTGAATCTTTGAGTTTGGCTGGAGGTAACAGCCCCTCTTTAGTTAGACAGGTTGTTCTGTTATGTTAGTATGGTGCACTTTGTTGGCAAAAGTAAATCTGATTTGCCCAGATTGAATAATTATTTGTGTTCTCGAGGAACTGTAGATATATATGCTGAAGGATGCACTAGGGCTGATTGTACGATATGTAACTAAAATGTTCTGAAGCTTGTGTTCAAAGGTTTTGCCTTAATCCAGTAAAGAGGTCGATGACCTTCTGATTTGTTAAATAAAAACTAAACCAATATTTTAACAAGAAATCAAAGACTAAAAAATTGTACATGACCTTGGCAACAATGAAGTTGTAATAAAATTATTAAGAGAATGAAGCAAACAACCGTATTTTGAAATGGACCTACGCATGGCTTTTGCGAGCCGTAACGTAAAATAAGACTCGGCCATAGAGTCACCCTCAAGAACTGAAAATGATGCACATGTGTCCAGGAAATATTCCACTGTGGCTTCAAAATCTAGAAGCTGCCAAACTTCATTGTTTTGTTTAGCCGGATCATATGTGCATGTTGGTTAGCTAATTTATATGACAATATCCACTTCACTGTTTTAGAAGTTAACCCTACTTGAATGAAAGGAATTAAAATGAACTGCAACAACATGAACGGAAAGTATAAGCTCATGCACATTCGTTTCGTGCTTACTGGCGACTCACCAGTAGGAGCCGGTATTACACCCTTTAACCACTATATATTTGGCTCCTACTGATGAGTCACCAGTAAGCACGAAACGAATGTGCATGAGATTATACTTTCCGTTCATGCTATCTTTGGTTTATCCTTCTGGTTACAACTGAACTAATTTGTTACTAGGTTCGCAACACCTAATACATACTTTCATATATATATATATATATATATATATATATATATATATATATATATATATATATATATATATATATATATATATATATATATATATACGATGAGTTGGACATGCTTTGAAGCAGAGCAAACGGGCCCAGTTGAAGAGTTTTTAAGTAAGTTAATTAATATATTTCGAGAAGTCCAATGATATAGAAAATTAGATACCACAGTGCTTGACCGAGTCAATATTTTCAATATCAATAGAAAATTTTGCAGTCTGGAGAGAATGGAACGGATCGGAGGTAAACTTCACAAAACAAAAGGTTGTCTAGGAGGATAAAATTTCTCAAATTAACAGCATCAAAGAGTCAGCTAAATTCTTTCTAATCACGGAATAGCCAGGATGCTTGAATGGTCTTTCTTAGAAAAGAAGGTAAAATAGGAATATGAAAGGATACCTGAAAGTGGTCTAATTTCAGAAATATCTCCCGATTTTGAACAATGGTCTTTTTTTTGAGAGGACGCAATCGAGTTCGTTGTTTCCCTGGGTAGAAAAGTGCGTAAATTGATTCATTTAATTGTTCACAAGAAACCGAAGCAGCGGATGATTTTCTGATGTTCAATTTTGCAAATTAACCAGAGGAAGATAAAAATCTCCCACAACGAATTATTGATCGGAAAGTAGAGAAATAAGATTGGATAGAAGTTAGGCTTCGCGAGTGTCATCCATTAATGAGAGCTGCGGAGGCCTATATGTAACGCAAACAGATAAGCTTTAATCTAAAATCAATAGATGAAATGAAAACAATTCCAGTCCTAGTGAGTTAGATGTAATCAAACTTTTAGTCATGAGAGATGACCGGACGTAAGCAGCTAAACCACCTCCTCGGCCAATTGCTGTTTCGCTACGAAAACAATTTACAATTATATTCAGCAATCCAATATCGCCCAACCGTTCCTCATCACTAGTCACTCAGCTACTATATTTGTTGCACTCTCATTCGAAATGAATCTGATTTAAATTAAATCCCGATAATACTCGTTTGATGAAACTTACTTCAGACCCGTCACATTCTCTCCCAAGAGCATATTGTTCACTTTTTTTGAAATAATTTACTCGGTCAAGCAACTTGGTATCTATTTTTCTAAATCATTCAAAATCAACCAACATCATAATCAAATTACATCCAAACTCTTCAAGTGGGCTGGTTTGATCTGATTCAATGCACATAACCCATTCTGCAACACACATTATTCAAAGCCTATGTACTGATTGGAAGCACAACTTGTTTCTTCTTCACCCGGAATACTATTTTTATGATGCTTTATCCCTAGGCATCAAAAAGTTTCGAGCGTTAAGTTTCTTCCTGCCTAGCTTCCAAATTAGATATCTCGCCTTAGACTTAAAACTGTAGCTATGGGCATTATTGTAACACGCGGCTCCGCGTTACAACACAACGATGTTCAATTTTGACAAATATAGTTCTCTTTAAGGTTAAATAGTCTAACTCAGTTTTAACACAATATTTCTCTTAACTGTGATTTTAGAAATAATCTCTGTTAGTGTCAAGCAGTTTTAATTTTGATTTCTTGAACTGCAAATTTAATTGTAATTAATAGGGTTTTGTTTACTACAATACACAGTTGCATAGAGGAATTCTGATAGTTCTCATTGGATTTATTAGTATGATTCACGCATCAGGACATCGATTCAATGAATTCATAAACTAATCATTTACTTAGCAAACAGTGGAATAATTATTTGTGATGTTTTTTCAAGACTGTTTTTACACGATTTTTATCCATCAATTATCAGTGGCAATATTTACCAGTGACTTTAAACTAAATTGCTAATCAATCTGGATTTATATCATCATATATTTTCAATTATTTACATGTATTCATCACGATTCAGACGATTGTGTTCCTGATAATTACTTGTGTATAAGACATTCAATCGTGTTGACAATATATCATTTTGTTGCCGTCTAGAGCACGGTCCGTTTTGTTTAACTGTGAATTGATTCATGCTTAGCTACACCACTTGAAATAAACGTCTGAAAATGGATGAGTTTTCTTACTTCACCCTTCGGAAAATGTCAGGGACTGATCATGGAACGGGTGATGATAACAGCCACCAAGAAAATGTATGAAATCATAACTAAATAAACAGCTACCACGCAAAAGCTATTACTGTAACTACAAAACATCCTATATAAATGGTGCCCCGTTTCGTCGAACTCACAGCCAACAAAGAATTAATCAGCATCTAACTTTTGAGAACATCAAGCACTTTGGATGAATACCACAAAAGAAAGTAAATCCTAAGACACAAATAACAGCAAACCACCCTCTCGAGATCACAATGCTCGAAGACAGCTGCATGATAAAGGGTAAGGACGATGTAAAACTGCCATCTATTCTCGACAACACTCACACCCATAAGATGACGTCCAGCTCAGGAAATGCAGGAATCTCGCTGGCGAGCCCAGCAACAGGCCGCACCAACACATGGATACAGTACAAAATATGTCAATTCCATCCAGACTACCTTGACGAGTGGCTCGACGATGTTACTCTATTGACCAAGGTATCCAATATAACAGACGCGGGTTCAATATTTCTGAGGGCCTGGGAGACACACCCAATGCCTTTCAGATGCGGTCTTAAAGACATCCTCCATCAATACACTGAGGGAACATGTGCGCATCCATGGCAGAGCCTGCAACACGCCGTCAAGCAGCGCCTGACACTAGATCGAGAAGACAGGCTTACAGAATTGATGAGCCAGATATCCCTAGGTAGCCGCACGCCATCTGAGCTATTTAGGGAGATGGAGCAGAAAGCCTTGGAATTCAACCTGCCCAAGGAAATCTTAATGCGACTATTCATACAGAAGCAGCCTCCAGCACTCCAAGAGATGGCCACGTTCCTGCGCGAATCCGTTGAAGTGCAAGACGACGTTCTGCCGGCACGTCTAAACAAGTGTTGGAAGAAACACTACTAAAGCTCACCTGCCTCAGAGCAAGTTTACATCACCTCACGACTGTCCGAATCCCAATCCACAGCATCACCAGCCGGAACAAATTTCACCAATGAGTGTCTCATCAGCGTGCTCGAGAACCTCATCGTCAGGCCAAATTCCGCCTCAGTCGTTGCCGTCCACAATAGACGCGACAAGAGCACGCAGGACCTGCGTCGACCACCGTCCCGAAACAGCACCAGGAGGTCGACGTCGAGAGACCGGGCCACAGTTCCACAGTTACCGGCGAAGTTGTGTCCGAATCACCGCAGCTATGGCCACTCCACACGCTATTGCCTCAGAAACGGCTGCACATTCCCGCGCACAGACGCGACGTTCAAGTGGGTGCGGTCACCCTCAACAACTCAAGAGGATCCACCCATGGAAGATTCCGAAAACTGCTGGGGTCAGCCTCCTCTGCGGCAGTAGAGGCTGATCACACCAAGATCGTTAGCCGCTCCACGTCTGATGGCTCAAAGCACGTTGCTTTCGCGGTAGAGCGCGATCAGACTATTGTATTTACAGCGACGGCTCCAGTCAAGTCATGTTTCAAACGCCCAAATGCCAGCAACCTGTCCCATCGTCAGTTGCCACTATCGACATCCTTCCTCATCCGTGACGCAAACACTGGCGAATTATTTCTTATAGACATTGGATCAGATGTAAGCTTACTACTCCACAATTATTTCGAACCTACCCACCCAGTCGACACCAGCAGTCTTACCTGCGCCAATGGCTCCAACGTAGCGACGTTTGGGGTATGAGTACACACAATCTCGTTTTCCAACTCAAAAAGATGTTTCAATTATCCTTTCATCATTGCCAATACGACAAGAAACATCAATGGACGTGACTTTCTCCAACACTTCGACCTTACCATTCGTCTAAAAACACGAGAGATACGCACTGCAGACAATCAGTTGCTTTCATCAGCGCTAAAACAAACGACTCGCGCCGATGCAGTCTCATTCATACAGCTAATTCCTCCAGTTCCTTATGTACCACAACTGGACGATGTTCTGAAACGTCATGAAGAGATTTTCAATCCTATCTCCTTTATGCCCGATCTCAAAAGGAAGCGTGCCATCACGGCCCATCGTATCATTTTATAAAAACCACTTCCTCATCCTCCACGAGCACGTCCATTGGCACCACACAAACATAAGGCCGCCGAGCAAGAATTCGACTTGCTACGTAAACAAGGCATATGTGTACGACCCAGCTCACCTTATGCGTCGCCTGTGGTAGTAGTACCAAAGAGTGAACCAGCAACATTCATGGTGTGCGGGGATTATCGTATTCTCAATTCTTGCACACAGTCTGATTCGTACATCCTGCCAAATCCAGCTGACCTACTCAGATCCGCTATCGGTCATGCTTTGTATTCAAATCTCGACCTAGTGAAAGTCTACTATCAAGTACCAATGGACAAAGACTACGTATCATATACTGCACCAAGATTCACCGGAAGTGGCCTTCACGAATATCATTGTATGCCTATCGTTCTGAAGAATGCCTCGCAAACCCTCCAATGCGATATGGACGAAATACTAGATGGTCTACCATTTGTAATTCCCTACTTAGACGACATCCTGGTATTCTCCAACTCAATGTCCGAACATATACGGCATATTGACATTCTACTCACACGTCTAGCAGACTATGGCCTCCGATCTCATGGCAACAAATGTGTCTTTGCACAAAAATCAATTGAATTCCTCGGTCATCAAATTTTCGAGAAAGGCATGACACCTGTACCTGCTAAGGTTCGTGCTATTCAAGATCTACAGCCTCTAATCACCGTTCGAGCATTACGACGATTCTTGGGCAAGATGAACTATTATTCTCGATTCGTATCCAGCCTTGCCAAGATTCTGACACCTCTTCACAAATATCTCGTGCCAGAAAGCCGTTTTTACAAGATATCACAACTGATTCAGCTCAACGTGGACGACATGCAGGCTTACAAGGATGCCAAAATGGCCTTATGCAAAGCGACCATGCTACATTCTCCTGATTGGTCTCAACCTTTTGAATTGATCACTGACGCATCCAATGTTGCCTTAGGCGCAGTACTTTAACAGTCCATCAATGGCATACACCGACCTATCGCCTTCTACTCGCAAAAACTAAAATCTCACGAGACGCGATATGATACATTAGGGATAGAGTTACTCGCAATCTACCGGTTGATACTAAACTTCCACACCTATCTGAATGGCCAAACTCACTCATGTCAAAGGATCAGAAAACGTGGTTGCCGATTCCCTAAGCCGTACTGAAGATCTCTCTGATTCTATCCTGTGTCCTTCACTTATAAGCACTCAGGAATTGCAAGCAGCTCAGCAAGATGATCCATCACTTCGGACATTTGATGTCAATCGCCTAAAAACATTTGATTATGATGGAACTCTGCTGCAGTGTGAAATAACTGGCGTGGGCCCTCGGCCGTTTATACCTGCAAAAACTCCTTCACAAGATCTTCGAAGTCTACTATTCAATGAGCCACCCATCTGGCGAAGCATCAGTGGAAATTCCATCCAGAACGTATTTTTGGCCTGGCATGCGACGAGATGTCAAGAAGTGGTCAAAACAATGTCTAGAATGTCAGAAATGCAAAGTGACGTGACACACCATAACGGCGCCACAAGTCATCCAAGTGCCCAAAGTCCGATTCACGCACATACACGTTGATCTGGTAACCTTACCTGCCGTGGGCAATATACGCTATCTACTGTCAATACGGGATCGCACCACTCGATGGTATGAGGCCATACCACTGCCAGACATGAAGCAAGACACTGTCAATTATGCTTTAGAGCTCAATTGGTTTGCTCGGTTTGGTGCCCCAGCTGAAGTGACAACCGATCGTGGCGCACAGTTCCTCGGCGAAGAGTTCCCAGCCCTACTGAAATACTATAGTGTCAAACACTCCGTGACCGCGGCTCGCAATCCGAGAGCAAATGGTTTCGTCAAAAGGCCACACTGGGAACTGAAAGCGGCGCTCAAGGCCAGCCCAGAAGAAAATTGGCTTGTGGCTTCAACAAAATTACTCCTCTCAATGCGTATAAGACGTCGTGAGCCGATCAAATTTAGCTCCGGTAAAATGGTATTTGGCGAATGTCTACGGCTGCTTGGCAAACTAGTTCGATCACACTCTCTTAACTGTAATTTTAGAAACAATCTCTGTTAGTTTCAAGCAGTTTTTATTTTGATTTCTTGAACTGCAAATTTAATTGTAATTAATAGGGTTTTGTTTAATAAATATACACACCCGCACGCAATACGCAGGTAACATGCGGTGGATTATAGTGCCCTTGTGGATTTAGTGACGTTCTTTGCTTTAATCTCAGTTTACATTATTAAGAACAGTTCAGATATGATTCCACGCATCAGGACATCAGATGCTTCTCAATCACATTCATAAAATTCTATAGTTCCATGGATTATTATAATTGAAACCTGCAAAACCTAGCAAACAGTGGAATAATTATTTGTGGTGTTTTTACAAGACTGTTTTTACACGATTTTTATCCATCAATTATCAGTGGCAATATTTACCAGTGACGACAATCTAAATTGCTAATCAGTCTGGAGTTATATCATCATATATTCTCAATTATTTCCATGTATTCATCACGATTCAGAAGATTATGTTCCTGATAATTACTTGTGTGTAAGACATTTCATTGTGTTGACAATATATCATTTTGTTGCCGTCTAGAGCACGGTCCGTTTTGGTTTAACTGTGAATTGATTCATGCTTAGCAACACCACTTACAATAAACGTCTGAAAATGGATGAGTTTTCTTACTTCACCCTTCGAAAAATGTCAGGGACTGATCATGGAACGGGTGATGATAACAGCCACCAAGAAAATGTAGGAAATCATTACTAAATAAACAGTTACCCCGCAAAATCTATTACTATAACTGCAAAACATCATACATTAAAATACTATCCGTTAACTGTTTCTCTTCACCACTTACAATTATGGAATACTTTGCCATTATTTGCTCTACTAAATCTCTCCATTTTATTTATGCCATCAGAAACTATAAAATTATGACGAAAAATTCGATGGTCGATGTCTGAAGCTGGTATTTCCTCGTCTTCTAACAAAATCTTAAATTCGTTCAACAGAAAACAGAATATCCTGCACACGCCATTTATACTCTTACACATCACAATCCTTACTCCCGTCGATTCTTACCTAGTCAATTGAAATCCATTTCTTTTCAGAGAGATCTAACATGAAGTTGATGAAAGCAATTCACTTACAAAACTTCCATTAGTCTTATAGTCAATAGTTTATTTAAATCTACATGTCCCTACTTTTGAATTATATCATTACATAAAAATGTTTGATTGGAAGGACTTGGTTTCCAAGTAATTTTTAAAATTATTATTATTGTTATGATTATTATTGGTTATGTAAACGCCCCGGCTGCAGGTAATTGCAGCGCAACGTTACAAGAAGAAGATAATAGAAGAATTGTCTGAGAACAGTAACTGCTGGCGGTCATTAACAAGTACTGAAAAGATTACACCTGTAAATACCGTATTTTTCAGTGTCTAGAAGTATTTCTAGACATTTTATCTGTATGATCTGTTTGATTGGCTGATGTATCTTTGTGTAGATGCACCGGAATAAGTAGAGTTGTCGAAACCAGATGTGAGTTAGTGTTCGAAGGCTTAGAATTGTCTTTTTGAAGATCTGCGGCGACACCATGGTGGCTGGCACACGTGGAATTTCAATTAATAGATAATCGATTACGTATGAAAAATTGTGCAGCAATAAGAAAATTGGAAATACCGAAGACTAAGCGTCGAGATAGCACAGTGTGGTAAACGCAAGTCCAGAAGTCGGCGTAGGTAGACAGTGGAATGGAGAGAGAGATAGCAATCACACGTAGCGAACAGAGCAGTAGTGTAGAAGTGTTTTGCATGATATTGGCGCCGTGCTTATATAAGTGCAACGTTACACGCCATTGGTCAATGGCAACTTTCGCGCTGTATTTGATACAGCGTATTAAAATTTGAATTTGATTTTGGCAGTATGTTGGCGAATTAATCTGAGCCGTTAAATAAATTTCCTCTCTGAGAAAAAGTAAAGGTAAAACGAAATAAGAGTTCCTCTCGGCGAGTCTTGATTTGTAATGTAGGGCAGAGTTTGAATACAGTTATGAAACTGGCTATTATTCTGCCAATAGTTAATCCAAAATTTACAGAAATTCTGGGCTGGTACATACTTGTTTATTGCTTGAATAATGATCTGAGGCCAAATAACCACTAGTAACTGCTACACAAATTGTTAGCTCTAGTGGCCGGTCATACCACGTGAAGTTAAATAGAGAAGTGTGATAGGGATTCAAGGCCGCATCGTGGAGCTGCGGGTGATCGAAGACTGGACGAGGAGTATGTCTCGGCTGTTGTTCAGACATGTTACCGAAATGAAGTCGAAGGCGAGAAGCTTCGATTTGTCGATCATCCTTTTCCGGTAATAGACGTAAGAGCTAACTAAGCAGGCGTATTTCATGCCATACAAGAGTTTTGACGCAGAAGTTCTAATAGATTCACGTGCACAGGAACACATGGCAAATAGGAATAAATGATATGCACTGACCCAGTTTTCAATAAAGGACAAGGATGTTAAAGCTGCTTTGAATTCCCTATGCATTCTCTCTACCATAATGTTAGATCGGAGATAGAAGCCAGTCGTCTGGCGTACGGTGCATCCCGTGAAACGCAGGGTAGTTTTGAAACAAACCGATGAAAAGGAATTGCCTCCATCAGTAATGACCTCTTTGGGGACATTATAATGTGCAACGGTTGAATAACTTGTTGGGTAATAGAATGCCCTAAGATATCCACGGATGTAGTTGCAATCTGCATCTTGTTACAATTGATCTTGAGTCCATGATTCGATAAGTTTGAGAGGACAATTCCTAAATGTTTGGCATGAGATTATAGGACTGGATTGAAAACCATTATGTCATCAAGATATGTTATAAAGTAAGCGGCATCTTCGTAACTTTCTTTTCTTAGTAGGGCAAAGTTAGCTGCGAGGTTTGGTTTGTTTATGACGTGATACATTGAAATCCGCAAGGAAGCTGTATTGCTGATGTCGCCTTGCTCGAATGCTAACTTAGCCATATTGGTGTTGTGATAAGGTTACGTTTGCCTCATTTCTGTGAGTTATCCTGATAAATTTACACATAATAGTAAGGTATTCCTTATCTGTCTGCCTCTCTCTCTCGTAAATCTTATTAATATTTTTTCTAAATTCATTTATACACTTTTGCACCCTTTATGGTTATATGGCAGGGAAACATTATTCACTTTTTGACTTTTGTATGGCTGGAAATGACAAGCGGCTTTGTAGCGAAGTATGTTGTCAATGAATCTTTGAAATGTCTGAGTAGCACACTTGAGACCAAAAGGCATGTAATGTAGAGGTATTCGAAAAGACCAAACGGAGTGATGATCGCAGTCTTTTCAATATCTTCTGGCGCTACCGGGATGTGATGGTAGGCTTGTCTGAGGTCAATCACTGAGAAGACATAGCTACCGCTGAGATTTTCAAGCAAGATATTTATATTGGGATTGGAATATGCATCGAATTTGGTCACAGTACGATGCGTTTGATTTGGAGACCAAGTGCAATAGTGACGCCTAATGAACTTTCCGATGGTCCGATTATTCCCTCTTCCAATAGTTTTAAAAACTCCTTTTTGCCAGCTCTGAGTTTAGCAGGAAGTAACGGTCGCTTTATGCGAGCAATAGGTTGCCCTGTTGTGACGATATGGTGCATCGTGTTGGAGACTCGTAGCTCTGACTTGCTGAGATTGAACAACAACTTGTGTTTACGAAGAGCTGTTGATATATCTGTTGAATTATGCACTGTGTTTGGTTGAATGACTCGTAAAGACAAACTTTCAAAGGAAAGTATCCAAAAACTTTGCTCAATTCTGGTGAAGTGGTCAATTATCTGTTGATTAGCTAGATCAATGACCCGATATTTCAACAGAACATCAAAGCCTATTATGTTGTGTGAGATCTTGACGACGATGAAATTGTGAGTAAATTTACGCCGTAAACCTATGTTTAGTGTGCGATTTCGGCTGTTATATGTAGGTATGGGCTACCTTTTAGCTGTTGCAAGTAAAACTCCTAGAGTCATCTCAGCCATAGAAGCACCCTTGAGAACTGAGACTGTTGCACCTGTGTCTATGATGAATTCTTCGCCATTTTTGAAATCCAGAAGATGCAGAAGTTCGTTGGATTGTTTGGCTGAGTCATAAAAAAGTCGGCTGGTCATTGTGAATGACATTGTCAGGTTTGCAGTCTATGTGGCATATTCTGCGTTGACGGATGGAGTCAACATAAACTGCAGCTGTAGGTATTTGAAAATTTTACGTCAATATCAGAAACTGTCTTGTTTCTGATTGTGGTCATCTACGGATGGAAACTGACATCGGTTTTGTTAAGTTCTCCAAACAATGCAGGCAATTTCGACAATTATAAAAATAGTTTTGGTGTTTAAAGCACCAACCCTTCGTAGAACATTGACTGAATGACCAAAGTAGTCTCAATTGTCATTTATTCTGACTTAGACAGTGTTGATTTGTGGTTTTATTAGCAGGTGTCCTGTCGATGACGATTCTTCCAAGAATTTTATTCAAATAGGAAATACATCTCTCCAAAGTGTATAGCCTAGCATCCTCAGACGTGAGACTGGCGGATGGACACTGAGCTAACTTAGAATTCAGGGTAGTCATGTTTGGAAATGATTTACAGGACATAAAATGCCTAAATGGACATAAATATGTATAAAAAAATTAAAACATACGTGCCCTGTAAAAATTACTAGCTATTATTTAAGCGTTTACCAAAATCTGCTGCCAAAGTTTGACACTGATAAAATCTGCTTCCACGAACGCAGAAACCTGACGATTTTTTCCCCTCAAAATCAGAATCAAAATCTGCTTCCACAATTTGAACGTAAACAGTTTTACTATAAACTGACGAAATCTGCTTTCACAAAATCAGAATCAAATCAGCTTCCACGAAAATCATAATCAAAATCTGCTTCCACAGTTTGACGTAAACAGATCGAAGATTTTAATGGCATTTGTCCTGTTTATGACAGTTCTTTCAAAGATCTTATGCAAATCTTTAATAGATCTCTCCAAATTGGATAGCCTAACATCATCAGATGTCAGTCTGGCGGATGGACACTGAGCTTACCTATAATTTAGGATATTCATGTTTGGAAGTGACTTACAGGACATTAAAATGCATAAAGAGATTTAAATACATATAGAAAAATATTTAAACGTACATGCCCTATATATATTAAAAACTTAGAGCTGCCCAAGAGGAGTTTAGCAGGGGGAAGGGGTCACATTTTGAGTGCAATAGGTTGTCCTGTTTTGACGATATGGTGCATCTTATGGGAGACTTGTAGATATGAATTACTGAGATCTAAAAGCGACTTGTGTTCTTGAAGAGCTGTTGATATCACTGCTGAAAGATGTACTAGGGCTGGCTAAACAAAATGTAACTCCAAACGCTAGTAGGCAATTATCCGAAAACATTGCTTAAGTTCGGTGGAGGGGTTGATGATATTTCGAATGGAAAGATCAACAACGAGCCGATATTTCAACAGGATTTCAAGGCCTATTATGTTGCGTGAGATCTTGGCGACGATGAAGTTGTGAGTAAATTCACGCCGTAATCCTATGTTGAGTGTGCGATACCGGCTGGCATACGTAGGAATGGGCCTATTTTAGCTGTTGCAAGTAAAACACCTAGAGACATCTCGGCCATAGAAGCACCCTTGAGAACTGAGACTGCTGCGCCTGTGTCTACAATGAATTCTTCGCCAGTTTTGAAATTAAAAAAATGCAGAAGTTCGTTGGGTTGTTTGGCCGAGTCATAAAAACAAGTAGGCTGGTCAGTGTGAATGACATTTTCAGGTTTGCAGTCTATGTGGCCTATTGTGCGTTGACGGAAGGAGTCAACATAAATTGCAGCTGTAGGTATTTGAAAATTTTACGTGAATATCAGAAACTGTCTTGTCGCTGATTGTGGTCATCTAAGGAAGGAAACTGGCATCCGTTTTGTTAAGTTCTCCAAACAATGCAGGCAATTTCGACAATTATAAAAATAGTTTTGGTGATTAAAGCACCAACCCTTCGACCATTATCGACTGAATGTCCAAAGTATTCTCGATTGTCGTTTATTCTGATTTAGACAGTGTTGATTTTTGGTTCTATTAGCAGGTGTCCTGTCGATGACGATTCTTCCAAGAATTTTACTCAAATATGAAATACATCTCCCCAAAGTGTATAGCCTAGCTTTCTCAGACATGAGACCGGTGGATGGACACTGAGCTTACTTGGAATTCAGGGAGGTGATTTACAGAACATAAAATGCCTAAATGGACATACATATATATTTAAAACATTTAAAACATGCGTGCCCTGTAAAAATTACAACCTACTAACTAAGCGCTTACCAAAATCTGCTGCCACAGTTTGACACATGAAATCTGCTTAAACAAACGCAGAAAACTGATGAAATTTCCCCCCACAAAATCAGAATCAAAATCAGCTTCCACAGTTTGACGTAAATTATTTTAAAGAAAACTGAGAAAATCTGCTTCCACAAAATCAAAATCAAATCTGCTTCCACAAAACCAGAATAAAAATATGCTTCCACATTTGCCAGGTATTAGATGAATCCTGGGCAGGCTGGATCGCCGTCAATGTGTTTGAATACGATCAAAGGAGCTAGTGTGTGCTCGACGCTGTAGTCATGATACTCGTAGAGCAGTCACTGTGAAATTGATTAAGTTGAGATATGCATTGAAAGTGGCCTGTACCATGATATGAAGTCGATGACTACTTAGTGTTGCTCTTCAAGGCGTGAGCTATAGTTAGGTGGTCATAACAAAATAGGCAATGTGAGCTCAGGTGTGAGCCATACGTTATCATGTAAAATTATATACATAAAAAGCAAATAGTAACGACAAAAGTGTACTCGAACATTGCCGCAGAAATGTTTAATACCGCAGAACTGTTTAAAAATTGTTAGTTAAGTACAGCTGGTTGAGATTGTAGGCAGTTAGAGCCTGAAAAGCGTGTAGAAGGCTATGTTCCCAGAATCAGGCGGACCGATAAACAGTTTCAACCTGTCTATGCTTATTGATGTAGGTATCGCACCTTGCATGATAATGAAGTATTTCAGCTGTCTGAGCAAAATTGTGTAAGGACTGCGATACTTTGGTTGAAGTGATGCAACAGCAGTTTCGTTGCGAACGAGTGCTCTTTTGTAGATGTGGAGCTACGGGTAAATGAAGAATGTACGAGGCGTATGTATCGCCTGCTGTTCAAACATGTTACCGAAATGAACTCGGAGGCGGGCTGCTTCGTCTTGTGGGTCATCCTGTGCGGGTAGTATATGTGGGAGCTGACTAGGCAGGCATTTAAATCCATGCTATACAATAGTTATGACGCAGAAGTTTTAATGGATTCACGAGTACGAGAACGCATGGCAAGCATAACAAAAGGAAATGCGTCGACCCAGTTTCCATTAAAAAACGAGGATGCTAAAGCAGATTTGAGTTATTTATGCATTATCTCTACAATACCGTTAGATTGGAGATGGTAGGCAGTCGTCTGGCGTATGGCGCATCCAATGAAACGCAAGGTGGTTTTGAAACGATCTTATGGGAACACCATAATGTGCTATCCATGCAGAGCTAAACCCGTTAATGTCTTTGTCTGCAGATATGGTGCCCATAAGTAAAGCCACAGGCCATCGAGTAAATCTATCAATCACAGTTAAAAGGTAGCAAGAACCTTGACGCTCGAAAAGTTTTTGGAGCGTCACAATTGCATTTGGTCTCTAAATCAAACGGATCGTACTGAGCCTGTGGAGGTTATCGCAAGCTAATTTCTGTGACCAAATTCGATGCACATCCCAAGTCCAATATAAACTTCTTGCTTGAAAATCTCAGCAGTAGCTATTTCTTCTCAGTGATTGACCTCAAACAAGCCTACCATCACATCCCGGTAGCGCAAGAAGATATTGAAAAGACTGCGGTCATCACTCCATTTGGTCTTCTTGAATACCTCTACATGCCTTTTGGTCTCAAGTGTGCTACTCAGACATTTCAAAGATTCATGGACAACATACTTCGCGACAACGCCGCTTATTGTATGTCATATCTCGATGACATAATGGTTTCCAGTGCAGACTTAAGATCTCATGCCAAGCATTTACTAAATGTTCTCTCATACTTATCCAACCACGAACTCAAGATAAACTGTGACATGGCGCAGATTGCAACTACATCTGTGAATTTTCAATGCCATCGTATTAGGCCACAAATTATTCAACCTTTGCCGTCGAAGGCAAATTTAATCAAGAATATCATGTCACAAAAGACTGTAAGTGAGCTGCAGAGTCCTTAACTACTATCGCAAATTCCTTCCCGGACTATCAAGACAACTTTACCCGTTGTGTATTTACCTGCGGATTCGAAAAGGACTTAGCAAGAAATCCATTATTTCTTGGTCATCTTAAGATGAGGAATTTCTTCGACTCTTAATCAACTCGTTAGCAAATGCTACAATGCTAACGCATTCAAATTTTCAACGACCATTTCTACTCACAAAAGATGCTTCTGAGTTTGCTATTGGGGCCACTTTGGAACAAGAGATAGACGGAGTACGGAAGCCTATCAGTTTTTACTCGCGTATTATCCAACCAGTAGAAACAAGATACTACACTTTCGGTCGATGACTCCTCGCCATCTACAACCCAGTGCGCCCCTTTATGAGCATTATTGACAGCAGCAGATTTGATGTTTTTACAGATCATGCACCATTAGTTAGGGTAATTCAAATCGTGAAATTAACTTCGCAAAGTACACTTCCAGAGTAGAAAGACAACTGTCACGTCTGAATGAATGGCAGTTCGACATCTTTCATGCGAAGTGCGAAAAAAATTTCATTGCAGACACACTTTCCAGGCCAGACGTCTCGCTACACCCACCTTTGCTTTCACCATTCACAGTCAATTCCGTGACCATCAGGGAATCTGCACCAACGCCATCCCTCCTGCAAACAGAACAGCGCAGTGACACTCACATTCAAAGGTTAGTAGCCTTTCACTTCACCAAGTTCGTTTGCGGTCTCTGAAAGGTTTTACCCATTATGTAATTCACGGGTACGCAGTCCAAAAAGCCAGTTCTGACGACCTACCTTCAGTGATTTGTTTTCGACTCCATTCAATCATTTTCTTATCCAGGGCGAAAGGCGACTGTAAACCTTCTAACAAGTCGTTTCTACGTTCCCAGACTTAAGCAGAATGCTAAACGAAAGATCTCTAATTGTGTTACATGCCAGAAAAAACAAGATCACATGGCACACTTGTTCTGAGTTGCAACATTTACCAACTAATTCACGCCTAGCCATCGTTCACATCGACATAATTTATCTGATACGAGTTCAAGGTTCTTGCCACCTTTTAACTATGATTGATAGATTTACTCGATGGCCTGTGGCTTTACTTATGGGCACCATAACCGCAGACAAAGACATTAACGGGTTTAACTCTGCATGGATAGCAAATTACGGTGTTCCCATAAGATTGTTTCAAAACCACCTTGCGTTTCATTGGATGCGCCTACCATCCCCAATCTAACGGTATTGTAGAGATAATGCATAAATAACTCAAATCTGCTTTAGCATCCTCGTTTTTTAATGGAAACTGGGTCGACGAATTACCTTTTGTTATGCTTGCCATGCGTTCTCGTACTCGTGAATCCATTAAAACTTCTGCGTCATAACTATTGTATAGCATGGATTTAAATGCCTGCCTAGTCAGCTCCCACATATACTACCCGCACAGGATGACCCACAAGACGAAGCAGCCCGCCTTCGAGTTCATTTCGGTAACATGTTTGAACAGCAGGCGATACATACACCTCGTACATTCTTCATTTACCCGTAGCTCCACATCTGCAAAAGAGCACTCGTTCGCAACGAAACTGCTGTTGCATCACTTCAACCGAAGTATCGCAGTCCTTACACAATTTTGCTCAGACAGCTGAAATACTTCATTATCATGCAAGGTGCGATACCTACATCAATAAGCATAGACAGGTTGAAACTGTTTATCGGTCCGCCTTATTCTGGGAACATAGCCTTCTACACGCTTTTCAGGCTCTAACTGCCTACAATCTCAACCTAGCAATATATTGCTTTTCATAGCGCATAACTGATAATTGTCTGTAACATCAATTTTTCGTTATTCTACGTATCAAATATTTCACTTTATGCGCACCCCTTGTGCCCTAGGTCACGCGACGTGACCCCTATGTATCCACATGTTTCATTTACTTCTCACACTCACTTGTCTCATGTGATATAACCAGCTGTTCTTAACTTACAATTTTTAAACAGTTATGCGGTATTAAACATTTCTGCGGCAATGGTCGAGTACACTTTTGTCGTTACTATTTGCTTTTCATGTATATATTTTTACATGGTAAAATATGGCTCACACCTGAGCTCACATTGCCTATTTTGTTATGACCAGCTACCTATAGCTCACGCATTCAAGAGCAACACTAAGTAGTCATCGACTTCATATCATGGTAAAGGCCACTTTCAATGCATATCTCAACTTTATAAATTCCACAGTGACTACTCTACGAGTATCATGACTACAGCGTCGAGCACACACTAGCTCCTTTGATCGTATTCAAACACATTGACGGCAATCCAGCATGCCCAGGATTCATATAATACCTGGCAACTTTAGTGGCAATCTATCTTGCAATCCTCACGCTGCGGCTCTCCAAACCCCAAACTGCTCTATTTTGCCACACGCGGTATAATCGGCCTCTACAGCTAACAATCTCTGTAGCAATTTCTAGTGGTTATTTGGCATCATATCATTGTTGAAGAAACCAATAAGCATAATTTAGCCTAGAATTTGCAATACATTAAAAAAAACTATGAACAGAATAATAACCAGATGCTTAACTGGTTCGAACTCTATGTCCTACATTTCTTATCAAACCTCGCCAAGAGAATTTTTTTTCTTTTAACAGAGAGTGATTTAACAACTCAAGAATAATTCGCCGACATATAGCTTAAATAAAATTCAAATTTATTTTACGCGGCACCAATTAAAACAAGCAAAATTTGCCTTTAACCAAGGGCATGCGATCTTTCGTTTTCACGCTTTATAAGCACGGTGCATTTACCATGCTTGTCAGAATCACGTTTGACTTCTTCTGCGAACTACGTTTACGTACTGTCTCCTTTCACACTGACTGTTCAGTTACACTGACTTCTGGACTTGCTTTAAATGCAGTCACCTAGTTACGCCAATCTTGTGAGACGGAGCAACATCTATTTATTGGACCTCTACATGTACTAGTCACCACGGTGTTGTCGCAGATCTTCAACGAGACAATTCTTAGCCTTCACACAGTCTCACACCGCTGATTTCAATGTAACAACAGAAGGAACACCAGCCAGTCTACCTGAGCCGGTCTCAAATGTCTAGGAGTACGTCTAGGCACTGTTACACTGTCTAACTTTCTCTGCATTTGCTGGAGAACGCAATACCAGCCTTTATAAGGGGGACCAACAATACTAATTCTCAGCCGTCTTGGCACCTAACTGTTTTTTAACGTCGTACGGAATTTATTTGAAGTCGGGGCGTTTTACAAATTGGCGACCACACCAGGATACTGCGAACAGTACTGTTTTCAAAACTTGTTTTTATATCCCAAAACTTTTTTAAACGCTCCAGCTTCAAGTAAATGCCGTACGACGTTACAAATTCATTTAGGTGCCAATGACGGCTGAGTTTGTGTATTGTTTGAAGTCCTTATTAGGGACGGTATTGCGTTCTCCAGCAAATGCCAAAAAAAGTTAGTTAGTGAAGCATGTCCGTAAATACTCCTAGACACTTGAGACCAGCTCATGTTGACTGTGTGGCTGTTCCTTCTGTTATGGCGTTGAAATCAGAGGCGAGTGAGTAGCTGTGTAATCTCGTTGAAGATCTGCAGTAACTGGCACACTTGAGGGTCGAATACGTAGATGTTGCTCCATCTCACTAGTTGTGCAGCAACAAGATTGGCGTGACTAATATTGCTTATGTGTTTGAAACAAGCCAAAAAATCAGCGTAAGTGACGATAGCAGACAGAACGCACACGTAGCGCACAGTAAAAGGCAAACGCGACAACTGACTGGCATGGTAAATGCATCACGCCTAAATAACCTTAAATCGAAAGCTCTCACGCCATTGGTTAACGGCAAATTTCGCATGTTTTTAATTAGTGCTGCGTAAAATGAATTTGAATTACTTTTACGCAATATGTCAGCGAATTGTTCTTGAGCCGTTACTCTTTTGGCATAAATACAATCTAGGAAAGACAGATCACTGGATAAAAGAGGTGGAGGAGTACTTATTTATAGCAAATCGCTATTAAATGCAACAGTGTTACATACTAGCGAATATACTACTGTCATTGATTTTTTAACTATACAAATTGATAACCTGATTTTAACCGCGGTTTCCAGACCTCCGTATGCTAATTTACATGATGATCAAATGTTTACCAATTCCTTTCAATCTATTTTGGACTGCCATGGTTATATTGTTTTGTTAGGAGATTTTAATAAGGTGCATGACTGTGAAATAATCAATCGTTTTTCTAATCATGATCTTAAGTAGATTATTAAGGAACCAACTAGAGGTTCGGAATGCTTAGATAATGTATATTTAGAAGTTGAAGCGTTGAACTCACACAGTTATGATATTGTAAATTACTTCAAAGAATTGGATCATAAACAAATTATTTTACAATGGAACCTTTTGAGTAGCAAAGCACAGAAACCTAATGTTGAAATTGCACACGTGCAATGTTCCGGAATCAACTGGAATCTTTTTTAGAGAATTAAGCTTATCAATTGATTATTAATGTTTTTTATCATGAACAATGACGAATTTGTTTCTTCTGTTTCATTGTTATTATCTGATATATTTAGGGCATCTACATTTACGGATGTTATACCAAAGCGAATCAATAGGAAGTTATGTAAGCTAAGAATCAAACGAGATAATATAATGAAATGTAGTCTTATCAATAGTATTAAAAAATGAGGTTAGATTTGATCGATAAAGAAATTAATTCATCACTGCTGATAATCCGTCAAAGATCAGAGAGAATTATTTTGGCTAAACTGAAGAGTAATCCTAGACTAGGATACAAACTCCTCACAGACTACGGTAAATATAAGGAAAAATTAAAGCTTATATTACCTGTGGGTAAAACTGATTATGAATTTCTCTGTGAATTGGATGAAGTATTTGGCAACTTGTTATGTAATCCACAGAACGAAAGCAATTTCATTGATCTACCGGATCCTTCGGGAAACCAGGATCTAGGACTTGTTATTGACAGTGATGCATTGATAGAATTAATGTTAAAAATAAAATCAAAAAACAAAAAGATCACCTTGGTATATCGATTGATAACCTACTTCAATTACCTTTAAATTTTATGAATGCGCTCTGCAATTTTATAAATAGAATTTTGAAGAATGGGAAATTACCAATCGATATACTAACAATAGTAGCTAAACCTTTGCCAAAAGTAAGTAAGCCAACGTGTGCCAGTGATTATAGATTAATCTCTATTATCCCTTCGTTTTTGAAGATAATAGAACGATTGATACTTGATCATTTAGAACGTATGCTGCCGGCTGATTTCGATATATGCCAACATGGCTTTACGAAAGACAGGTCGACAACTACTAATATGCTCTCTATGTGGAAACATGTAATTACATTAGATGAGAAAAAGTTAGATGCATTAATTCTATAGAATATAGAATATAGAATATAGAATATCTTTATTTGGATTCAAACCACACATATTCCATCAAATAATAAAATTGGAAATTGTACAATATATATTAAAATAATTATCACATCACAATAATTGTGCAATTAATCTCATGTAGATAGGTATATCTCACTAGTTGTACAATACAATATATCAATATCAGAATGTTCGACTGAAAAGAATAATATATACATCATCAAATTAGGAACAATTAAGGTATAATTCGAGTGTAACATTATGCAAAAATGACTAGCAATTGATTGTATGTAATGTTAACTAATTTGAAGATATAGTGCATAACATTTCAATTATAATAATACAAAACTTGGAAATAAAAATCTCAATAAAATCTGTTTCCGATAACAATTATCCTTGTCTTTTATTCAACCATGAGAAAGTATTATCATAATCAAAAAAATAAAAGATATCAGCAGGATTGCAGACTTTTTCAAGTTCAGTAGATAAAGTTTTAATAGACATCTTAGATGGAGGCATTTCTCTAAGCCCCTTTGGCAATTGGTTATAAATTTTGTAGATTTTCGAGAAAGAGAATAACTTGCTCGCTACATTCCCCACAAAAGGAGGAGATATTGCCATATGTCCAGATCCAGTTCCAATTTCATGACTCTTTCTTATCGGAGTCATATAGGCACCAGTCCACTGGTTCAGATGGAAAACTTTTATACAATAACACATCCTCCGAAACCACAGAGATTGCAATGACGCAAACTGTAATCTAGAGGCGTATATAGTGCAAGAAATAGGACTAATATGTTTCACAACTTTTGACTCTATATCTTTTGATGCTATTTTGAATGCGATTAATTTATTGAATATTGATCCAAATATTTTTAGATTACTTAAATACTATTTATATAATCGAAGAATGAGTATTCAAGTAAACGATTTGATATCTAAATCGAAAAGGGTACAAGTGGAGTTCCACAGGGATCAAGTTTGGGGCCAATTTTATTTAAAATTGTATTTGCACATTTGGAAACTAAGATCCTTAACGGTCGAGTTTGCAAATTCGCTGATGATTTAAAAATAATCTTCCCAATTGATCCAAAAAATGTCGAATTCTCCAAAAATAATGTGACACTAGATTTGTATGATTTAAGTAGATACTTGTTAACACTAGGGCTGAGAATAAACAGTAAAAAGACGAGAGCTTTAAAAATAGGTAACAGAACAGAATTTAATTATGTTTATTTTCATGATGCTGAGATTAATGATGTTTTTGAAATTAAACTTATGCAAGAAATTAAGGATTTAGGCATAACTATTCATTGTACGGCTTCTGCTGAGAGACATTGAAAGGATAGTAGGCAGTGCCAAGAACAGATGGGCATTAATAAATAGAAATATTATATCGCATGAAATAAAATTTAAAATGTTTATAATATGGATTAGACCGATATTAGAATATGCTGCCGCTACTTGGAATCCCTTAACAAAGGGTTTGTCTAATAAGATAGAAGCTGTACAAAGAAAAGTTGTGAAACAAATTAGTCCTATCTCCTGCACTATATACGCCACTAGATTACAGTTTGTATCACTGCATCCTTTATGGTTTCGGAGAATGTGCTATTGCATAAAAGTTTTCCATTTGAACCAGTGGTCTGGTGCCTATATGAATCCCATAAGAAAGAGTCATGAAATTGGAACTAGATCTGGTCATTTTGCAATATCTCCACCATTGGTGGGGAATGTTGCGAGCAAGCTATTCTCTTTTTCAAAAATTTACAAAATTTACAATCAATTGCCAAAGGGGCTTAGAGAAACGCCTCCAACTAAAATGTCTTTTAAATTTTTATCTACCGAACTAGAAAAAGTGTTTAATCCTGCTGATATTTTTAATTTTGATTATGATAATACTTTCTCATGGTTAAATAAAAGACAGGATTAATTGTTTTTCAGCAACATAATTTCTCGAGATTCTATCTTCAAATTTTGTATTATTAAAACTGAAATGTTATGCATTATATCATCTTCTTGATCAACAATGCACACAATCAATTATTAGTCATGTTTCCCTTTTTTTCTTACAAAATGTTATACTCGAATTATAACTTAAATTTTCCTAATTTTGATGAAGAATCTATCACTGTTTACAGCTGAACTTTCTGATGCTGATAAATTGTACAGTACAACTAATTGCACATATATATGTGATGTGATATCTTTTTATATTGTACATTTTCTAATATTATTATTTGATGGAACTTGTGTGGTTTGAATCCAAATAAAGTATTCTATTCCATTCTATTCTACTGTGTTTTTTTCATTTGATCATCGTGGGAATACAGTAAATCGACGTTAGTACATGCCACAATTTTTTTAATCCTGCATGTGATCTTTCTTAAATCGAGGTTTTGTAGTCATTTTTGTTTGACAGAAAATTATTTGAGAGAAGGATTTCTGTCCTACGTACAAATGCAAAACACTGGATACCTATTTGGTAAACTGTGCACGCTAATTGGGATTTTGTGAAAGCACTGATTATGATTTTGTATGATTTTACTCTACCATACAGAAATTGAATTTCAGCGACAATGAACCCTGTCGGTCATTTTCTCCAGCTGGTCCGCCCTTACCTATTAACTCACATTCAAATTCGTCTTTCCGGCACCAGCTTATCCCGCATTAATGCTCGGACTCCTCATGGTTCGTACTCCAGTCCATCCTACCTAGTCAAATGGAATCGCTTTTTCATCGGACTGAACTATAACGAAGTTAATAAAAGCACTTCTCTTTCTCAACTCCTCCCTTCTCTATGGTTAAATACTTTGCTAGCCACAATTCCTTTCATTTCTACATATCCAATCTTTTTGTAAACGACCCAGCTTCAAGTAATATTTAAATGGTTGGGCTTTTTGTCCTTTGTTGCCAAATAAATGCATTATCATTAGTATTATTTGTTTACTGAAAAACATTCAGCAGAATTAGTTTACAAATAAATGTTTTTTATTCTACATTGTAAATTAACTATAATGCTCTGTAAACAAACATGTAAACATTAGCCTGAAAAAATGTACTATTTAGTTTCGCAATGATAACTTTATTTTTGTCGGTGGAAATATCTTAATCTTCAAGGGATTTTGCTCACTAATTGGTCCAATGCCGGTCAATTAAATTGTGTATTTTATTTTGAATTCATTTAAATGTTGGCGATATAATTTGATTCGTTACATAATTTATGACTTGTTAAACCAAGCTATTGTTAGTGGTGCGCGATTTAAGCTTTCTCAATATGATGCTAATCTAAGCAATCATGGAAATTATCAAAGCGGAAATTGAGCGCAAAAGGAAAGCTCTTGAAGACAATAATTTAAAAGTAAATTTATATTAAAATAATCTTAGAACTCGGGCAAAAAATACTTCAAGCGTTCAGAGTTACGAGATCTCGAAGAAAGAATTTATTTTGAAAAATCGAAGAAGCACAATTCATTGTCTAATACAGATTACAAAATTTTAGCCCCAGTGCTTAAGAAACCGGTACTTAAATGTGTTTTTATTATTAGAATGAAGAAGAGAACCTTTTGCTTAAAAAATTTGAGGAACGCATTAGCGCGAAGAGAAGGGAAGTGTTTTGCCTAGACGTGAGGTGATTAAATTGCTTAGAGAACGGAACCAACCGATTAGATTATTTGGAGAAAGTGATTGGGATACATTTCAAAGATTGAAGCGTGTACAACTTCTAGAGCCTGAAACTAAAGGCCTTAGAAATGATCTAATTGCCGCGCTAGACAAGGTACGTTTGTGTTAATGAAAAATTTAAATTTAATATTATTTGCTACAATCGCCCTTTAAATACGTGTTTTCAAAAATATGATAATGTTTATTTGATGGATTAAAGCCATTTTTAAGAGCTATGCTTCAATTTCGTTTCATCCTAGCTTATATATAACCAAATGAGTTCCATTTGGCAAAAATCTACATGGAATTTTAAATTTTACCATTTTATTAAACGCTCAAACTACATTATTAACATTAGGCAGCGTAAGTGCCTAATGACACATTTACGAACCATGTGCTGTCTGTGTAAATGCTCAATAAATCATTTCATTGTGCTTTTGGGTCAATATCGAAGATCAATATTTTATCTGAAACATGACATTTCCCCATTTTCATACGTGGAAAAATACTTGTTCTCAAAAAACGTAGCAATTCATTAACCATATCAAAATTATCTGAATAAAATGCTCTTGAAGACTAAAAGCGTAAACTAAACTAAATTTGACAGCTGATAAGATGTAATGCTCAGCACCAGTCTAATGTGGTTTTGACCCGAACAGTAACCGAGATAAACTATATAATTTTGTAAATTCTTCAGAACCATACAGATTCATCACAAAACTTCTTGAACGGTAGTAAATTAAGTTCAATGAATGAATGGATTACTGTAATAATGGTTATATAGCTATAAACCATATGAAGACTAATTTATCCATACTGCAGGGGGAATACGCGAAGTTAGGTTACAGCAGACTTCTTCATTTCGGATTCTGCCTCTTTTCACTTCTCAATTTAACACTAACGTTGTTTTAGCAGTTATAAATAGGAGGGTTATTGATATTATCACTGAAAGGAATGTGGAAATGCAAAATATTGAAAATTGTTCAAGTGAATTTCCATTTATTAAACTTAAGTTAGGTTTTAACGTTAGCGTATTTAATGTGCGAATATCGAGACAAATTGAACAACAAGAAGCTCTAGTATGTATGTTAAATAAATAAGAAATCTATATATGTTGCGTATCTGAAAGCAGAACGCAAAATACTACGAGGCTTGCATAACTAGGTGCACCATCCTTATCTACGTGTTCCGGGCCTCGGACCTTTGGTTCCTCAAAGTTTTCTCAATCCTGAAAATGGAGGGTCGGTATTACTTTTAGCTCATGAGCTGAAGCGTGTGTAACTGAATGGCCCCATGTAAACAGATGACTTTGTACGGTGCGTTTAAAGAAGTCTACTAAAATAAACGGCAGAGGCCTTAATCGACATAACATTTTCGTTGTGTCTGAAATTAAAAGCTATGTTAGGGCTGTAAATGAACATTAGGTCGCCAATTTATAGTGAATTTATTCTTCATTAATCACCAGATTCTCAATGTCAGAGGGAATTGGCTGACTAGCTCCACAATTTTTGTTGTATAAAAACGATAGCCAATGCTTAATTGCATTGAAAAATTGGATTTTATAAGTGGAACACATACAGTGTAATTTAAGGGATATGAGCATAATATTTATTATCAACATTGACTTAGCGTCAACTTGATACCATTTATAACTAAAAATATCTTGTACAGATCGAAATATAACTCTGATATCTGTTGTGTCATGCTCATAAAATATTCTAAATCAATGATCATATGTTTATATTTTAGATGTAAAAATACGTATAAGACAGGAGTATAACCAAATTCTTGTCCTTTCTGTATTTGATTACATTTACGTAAATATAAACATATGATCATGTTCTAAGATCGTTAATTTTTTTGGCATCAGCATGTCTAAAATGAAATGTTCTTCCTTGCAAGTAAACATAGGCAATGTCATTTCTATATGTCCACCATTAGAAGTTTGTGGATCTAGTCAGCCAATTAAATCTTATATATAGAATCTGGTGATTAATAAGTAATAAACTCACTAGAAATGGGCGTCCTAGTGTTTATTTACAACCCACACAAAGCCTTGAAATTCATATTTATGTGGCAACGAAGAATCTGGATATTATGATGATGTAATGCTTTGTGATAGTAGTAGTTTATCTGTATATACACCAACCGATTGCTGCACACGATAGCAGAGACGTTTATTACTCCGACCTAAGTTATTTACCAAGTAGAACAAGAAGTTCAAATGTAGTTTTTTAAGGGTAACATGAATACTCAAGCTAGACGTTGAAGTAATACAGAATTTCATTTAGGTGGCAGATACACTATAACCCCGATGCGCAACGATAATGATGAATGACTGGAATTGCTTAGCGGAACTTAGTTTATATTGGGGTAGCACATACTTCAGATTTAGTGTAAGGTGTTGCATCACATGGCGTCCTGCAGGCCACGGATAATAGTGGATGAATAGATGATGTGGTTGTATCCGGGACTTCGAACGTTTTGAACATTTGTATCGATTCGCACCATGCACACATCCGTTGGATATTTGCGCTCAAATTTTACGGCAAACTAAATGAGGGTAAACCTTAAACTAATGTAAGCAAACTCGAACAACCGTCTTTCAAACAGTTATATGGAAATGTTCTAAAATAAAAATATAGCTCGCCTTAATGGTGAAAATTCTAAATTAATAATAAAAAATTTATTTGGCATCAAAGGCCAACTGGCCCGACCATTGAGATAACAAATCAAGGGTAGGATATGTGGAGGTGAGTGGAATTGTGACTAGCAAAGTATTTGATGGCAGGGGGGTTTGGGAAGGGAAATGTTATCAAAAACGTCAAGATAGTTCAATCTGGTGAAAAATAAATAGGAACAAAATTCCATTTGACTAGACAAGATCAATTGGAGAAAGTCCATGAATTGTCAGAGCTTCTAGGTAAAAGTGAGTTCGAAAATAAAGATAATAAAGATGGCGGATCGTAGGCAGACATCGGTCGATGGAGTCCATTGTCGTGGAGATTCAGTTGATGGAGCATAGCCAGGACATGGATGGAATCAGTCGGATTGAAGACGAGCTTCTTGCACGGGTCGCAGGCATCCGTAGAACGAGGTTGTGATTGAAGGAAGGCCAGGGAAAGTCGATGTCCTGTTGGGTTATCGGTCCTCCGCTGAAACAAGAAAGAAAAGAATTGGATGAGGAAAACTTAGTAAGGTATCCACTACGTGGATATGATGGGGTCACGAATGGGTTGAGAAGAGGTATCAGTGAGTCAAGAAGAAAGGATGAAGACCAAGGAGGTAAAGTGGAAGATTAGAGAAGTTAAAGAGAATAGCCTGGGGAGAAGTAAATGTTATGGATTGAGAAGGAACCAGTTTCGTTTCCAATCGGTGGTATCGCAAAGAAGTTTGTTGAAGAAGTACTGATGGGCTGCCTTTTTGAATTCGTGCTGGGATAGGAGCTTTATATCTGTGGGAAGAGCGTTGAAAACATTAGTGGCTTTGGAGAAGAGATATACTTTTTTAAATATGGTGGGGGTATGGTTAGCTTGGATAGAAGAGTTACTAGAACGTGTGGCGTAGTGGTGACTTGGGTGGGCAAAGTTGGAGAGTGGTAGGGAAGTTGAGATCTTATGGATAAAAGAAATGACTCGAAGGTGACGTGTGAACCAAAGCGGAAGAAGGTTAGCCAGAAGTAGGCGTTCCCTATAATTTTGGCATTTCGGGAAGACTCGCTTAAGAAATCTGGAGGATACCTGTTCAATAGTATACGAGGAGGCGAGGGTGAGAGGAGAGTAGAATTCGCTGGCGTAAGAAATGAGGGGCAGAACGTAGACCTTGAATAATGTGAGTTGGAGAGTGGGGTTGTTAGTCTTAAAACTTAAATTACTGTAAACAAAGATAAGATCTACTATGCACAATACATGCATGCAGAGCCTTACAAAAGCCAAAAGTGAGTAATGTTTCCCTGCCCGTTCATGATTATATGTAGACTGTAAACGAACACTAGATCGCCAATTCCTAGTGAGGATGGTTTTTATTCGGAGTTCTATTTCTCTTAGATAGTCTCACTGAATACCACAGATAACTGATGCAAATATGAAAACCTGAAGCAGATTTGAGATTATTCCCAAAAAATCAAGTAAGAATAATAATTTCCTTGTGAACTTTGATATTTTAATACCAAAATGTCTCAAGCCAGAACGACGCAGCAAAACGTACCATGCAGCTCAAAATGTCACAGTGCAGGTACTACTGTATGTGAAATTGTATGCTCCCATAGAAATAGTCATTGGATTTCTGAAAGAGCTATAGAGCTACTCAAAACTAGGCGCAAAAATAATGTTAGCCGGCTTATAATAATATTCGTAGAACTATAAGACGTAAACTAAAGCACAGACTCAAATTAGATCTTGAATCCTTGTGGACTAGAAAAGAAAAAGAGATGGAGGAAGCCTTGGCGTCAGGCAATAGTCGATGTCTGTTAAAAATTGTTCGCACAACAAGTCAGATAAAGTTATAATTTAGTGAAACAATAAATGATAGCAACAACAACTTAATAGCCAATAAAATTTGTCGTATTGAACACTCGTGCTGAACACTCAAGGACCAAAAAAATAAACAGAGAATATGAAATAAGGGAACAATCAATCAATTACGTGCATCTTATTCAGTAAAAGTTCAATGCTCGAACATGCTTCTTCTGCTTCCATAAATCCAGTTTTAGTTTGTTTATCCGTAAACCTTCACGACCATGACATGGTCGCCAACCCTTAGGCGAATGAGTGTAGGTCGTCTTGCATAGGTTTGCTGCTGTGTGGCTCACATATTCAGCTAGCTGTTTTAGGCTCTTATGGGATCCTGTGATTCCGGGTTCACCTGACAGTCTAATATACCTTCCATAGACTATGGTTGTCGGAGTGAATCTTAGCGCTTTTGCTATTGTTGATTTATGTGGGCTCCCTCAGAATTTATTATAAATGTGTCATCTAACCGAGACTTAATTATCTCTAACTCCGCAATCAAAGTATTGCTTTGTGCATACAATAAATTTACAACGTTTTCCAATCCGTCAGATACCATTGTTCAAGTCAACAGGAATGCTTTATTTTTAATCGGTTGCTTATAGGAATTTGCTCGTATAAAGCGTTTCCACTTAGTAAAACAAAATACGAATATTTATTATTTTATATTCATTTCTGCGGCTCGAAGTTTGCTTCCATCATGGAGCTGACTTCAACTTAATTCGTGCACTTTGGCGAGGGCTTTCTGTTGTATTCACATGAGCCCTAGATGGGACACTTGGAACGTTCTCAGTCTCAAAAATGACCATTGTTAGTGTTATTTTACATTCAACGTATAATCATCACTGCTTATGGTTATATGACAGTGAAACATTAGTCATTTTTGTATGGCCCTGCATGATGATGATGATATTGCTACATTGCGCAATTGCAGACGTGTATTCAACATATGATTTAAAACAGGTTTTTAAGTTGCAAAGTTCTGTTATTCGAGCTATTACCCGTCTGGTCGATCGACCTACGTAAGTTGAAATATTGTTGAAACCTCACACGTATGTTCTCCAGACGTAGCATTTAAGATAATTACTAAATGCAATAACAGAAAGGAGTTAGCCACATACGAAGCTTTATGGGAAGACAAAATTCATCATGCAAGAAAAAGAAGCATATTCGAGCACTGAACTTGAACTGGAGGTGATGCACGCAATTGATTGGTTGTCGCCCTATTTCACACTCTCCATGTTTACATTTTTCTTAAGAGATAAATTTTTTTGGTCGTCTTCATCAGTCCATCCCCAGAATGTATATAACGCTAATCTCAAGCACCTACAGCGTTAGAAATACTAAACTCCATTGATTTTCTTAATTTTCGCAGATTTGTAGACCCCGATATTTTCCCTCCGAGCCCCATAATTTCTGGCGTTGACTAAATTTTTTCGTTTTTATAAGAAATGTGGAGACCCCACCGGTTGCGTCGAGTGAGTCGAACTATATTCATAACTTCAATAAGGAAATTATAATTCTTGTGATAACTGTCGTGATATAAGCTTGACTTCGGTCGCATCTAGGATTTTTATTTAATTATCTTTCGCTGTCTAAGTGCATCGCGTGAATTACATACTAAAAAAGAAAAAGCCGGATTCCGACCAGGACGAGGTTGTTTATTTTTTATTAAAACAAGTTCTTGTACATTGACATGTGTATAACCATACAACTAAAGCCGTCTTTCTATACGTTAAGGATACATTTGAGTCAGGAGATCGCAGTGTTTTGTTCGATATGCTGTCGAATTATTATATGCGCACTAAACTTTTAATTGTTATACGTACTCTCTACACAAACACTTCTGGTCTTGCTAAGGTCTCCAACGAACTATCACACGGCTTTACTACTATCAGTAGTGATTGTTAAGGCTGTCCACTTTCCCCATTTTTGTTTAATTCTGTAATATACGCTGTTATGAAGAATATTTCTTCGAAGCACATAAACATATACATATGTTAGCTAGTGACCATAAGAAGTAATATAACTAACCCACAAAAATGCTGTTGATTTAATCAGTATGTCCATGCTACCTGTGCTATTGTAAGCATGATTAATCCAGGTACTCAACCCTATCAGGCTGTACTACTGCGATCCTTAATATAATTTTGGATCAATGGGAAGTATTAATTTTATATCGTTTGAAATTCGTATACGCACGCATTAAATACTGTATTCTGTATTAATACAAATAAAATACATAAGCTGCTGTACCAAACACAAACCATGGCTTGCGCTGTTCACATTGCTATATTTGGCTTGATCATCATGTCTTGTTGGACAACTTCTCATTACAAAGACAAAAGTGCACTTGCCTAACTATGTTTGCATTTTCTTTCAGATTGTTAATTGCCCGTATGATAATTAGGACAATATTTGAATCAAAAGCGTTAGATATATGGATAAGACAATTGTAAAGCTAAGTTGGCTCAAAATGGTCACATAATCTTTCAATGATCTCCGGTATGTAAGGAAACTTTCAGATCAGACTTTAGGCATTAGCTGTCTGGGATCTAGCGACCGTTAGCAGTAAGATGACTCTGCTATGAAATATTACGGAATTTGGCATTTTCAATTGTCTGTTCATGTAAACTACATACTAATTTTTAAAACCAGTAAATGTAACAAATTAAAAACAATATGCCGTAATGACATTTTTCATGCAGTTCTCATGATAAACACCAATCCAATGACGTCAAAAGCACACGGTATTATTCGCCCAAACACAGTAAAATTATTGCATTATTTTTTCTTACACCTGATCTTGCATAAAACATTCATATGCTCCTTAATAATCGCATTAGTTGATAGATTTTTTGCATTCATTATCGTAACGACAACCTTAGGCCTGCAATAGTTGTTTAAAATCCTTTGCTCTAATTTATGTTGTTGCTATGTGTTGCAAAGGGATATTCTGTAATCTGCTTCGGATAGATTCAAGAATTGATTTTGTTTATTCATAAATCTTATTTCAAAATACCTGCTTTATGTTGACTAATGAAGTATATTTATGGGCCTATAAATAAATTAAAATTACCGAATACCAGTCACATAAAACATGGACATAGAGTCCAAATCATTCAGTATATTAGCAATCATTAACTGTAAAAATTTTGCGTTTTATTTGTATCTCCTTTATTAATTTTCAATAGCGTATCGAAATTTGAAATTTAAATCCATATGCGTTCCACATTCATCCTGTTTTTATGGCCTCTCATTTTTCTCTTATTGCGCAAATGACAACTGATTTTGTTTTGAAAGTCGCATAGATGTAATGGTTATGATCGTGGTATCCTTGGCTTGTTTAACAATTTTTGTTGTGAGTATTTTCCTCTTCCTTTATTTAGAACACAGCTTAATCTGTAGCTAAATATTTCTTTTGTCTTTCTATTCGTTCTGGTTTCTGTTGATTATTACGAGCGCCTCCAAAATATTTATTGCATCTCAATTCGAATGTATTGATTCTATCAGGTTCTGTGATTTCATGGTTATCGGAAATATTAAAGTAATGGGATTGAGCCGTAACTTTATTTTTGGTCAATTTCCGGTGTTTTATGCCTTCTGAATAATAAACTATTTTTGAAAAATGTAGTTGTTAATTAGACATCTAAAAAGTATAATGCAAGCAATTAGATAATGCTAACGTGCTTCTTTCTGAATATTAATTTCTGTCATAGAGTTGTGCGCCAGATATATTTAGTTGATATTTTTATTAGTTATACGTTGAGTTGATTCAATAAGATTTATTTGAAATCGTGTTGATTTATATTGGAAATATTTTAATTTGTTCCATTTATTTTTAATTTCACTTGTGATGGATAGGTAGAATATCTATCTTCGTGCAATTTGTGTAGTTGTAAAGCTAAATAATATTAAATTTTTCTTACCATAGATCGACGACGCTGAAGATGAAGACATATTCACCATTAACAGATCCTTTACCAGTGACTGCAACACCGGTGAATCGGGGTCCCTGAATGTTTCGACAAACAGTGATATGATTGCCGAAGAAGAACTTCTGGTTATGAAATACACGCTGTCTTGTTATATCAATAAATTTGAAGCCACGAATACAGACGATGCAGCTAAAGATGCACGTGCAATTTCCGAGAAATTGAAAAAAACAAATCCTAAAATTGCCGAAACGTCACTTCAATTAAACAACGATGAAGATGACGTGAAAACTCGTGAAATAGCTTGTGAATATATATTGCGTTTTCTTAAGGTAAATTTCATATTTGTTATCTTGAGTTTCTTTTGGCTACGTGGGGTAACTTCCTTAATGGCAGAACACGAGATGAAAAGCTGTCGTATCCTGGAAAAATGGCAAGCGCGACATATGCTCAGACGGTCGACTATATTAAGCCTCTGTTTCGCTCATTGAAAAATCGGGTATGTCTTATCTTGTTTAAGTAATTAAATTTGCTTTTAAATTATGTTACCATATGACAATAATGCTCATTTGACAACAAAAACAACAAGACTCATAAAAATATAAGACGGCTATATATATACTACTGGAAAACTAAACCAGTTATTGGATAAAGCGTATACACTTTGATCTTATAGGTAAGCAAACGTTTTAATGACTAGCTTATTGTCGTCAAGAAGTTAGCATATAGTTAAAAAAGATGTTTGGAATAATTATTATCTTCAGCGGGAAGAACATGGTGGCTGTCTTGTTAATTCAATGCAGCAGCGTATTTCCAAATAAGAGATCATCTGCCCAATAACTTGTGTGCCTATTAATGTTGACATTCACAAACCACCATAAAAATTGAAAGAATGATAATTTAGAAAGTAGACAGTGTCATACAATTAGGAATAGATTTATGAACAGGAGTAACTAGATAATTGGTATTGCATAGCCATTTGACAAATTATTTACGCGTTCTTTTTTATAGATATGAAGAACAACTATGGATTGCGATTTTAATCTCTAGGAGATGGAATGCACATGAGCTGGAATCAGACAGTGCTTTGAGAAACAATCCTGAATTTTAGTGAAAGTAAATCTGTTATTTGCTTCTCTCAGTGGCATAAATCGGAAATCCCGGCATAAGCGTTGAAAAGATAAAACATACTTAGATGTTTAGATAAAAGTCAGAGCCGTCGTGTGTCCATAAAAGTAAATTAGACGAGATCGGGTCGCTAGAAATCTATCTTTATAATTAAGGCCACCTATCGTTTTATTTTAAAATATTTAAATCAGGTTTTATAGTTGTTTTGATGCCGTTAGATTAAGTGGCTGATCAATCATAGGCAAGACGAAAAAGATAACGATGGTGATTCGTAAAGATTGATTTAAATATCTAAGACGTATAAGACTGATTCTGTTTCACATCTTTAGACAGGTTATTCGGAATTTAGATAGAAGTCAAGTGAGTTAGACGTGATACCCAATTTTTGAGCTTGATCTATGGAAGTTAAGGTGTAAAGAAAGTTTCCCAGAGAAGGAAGAGATGAGGTGGCTGGCACCAGTTTCATAAGCCTAGCTTTTCTGCTTCAATTTTAAAAGAGTGTTAGTGAGGCCAGATGCTAAGGAAGAAGGAATTCAGAGCAAAATAATAGGGTGATAAATGGAAAATGAAAGACAACTTAAAGCTAAAGCAAAATCATCCGCAGTTTTAGATATCTTCTTTTGGCAAATGCACATCCGTGTTTGAGACGGAGCAAGATTAAAGCGTGTCAATTCAAGAGCAAAATTTGAAGAATCTTCGAGTGTTGGTCGTTTCGCCAGATATACACAGACAAATTATCACAATATATCTATTCCGCAGATAATACCTGATCAAAAGAAAGGTTCATAAGTAAACTTTAGTATCAAAGAAAGCCGCATCAATCGAGCTTAGTCTGATGCTGTCATATATTTAACAATATCAAAAAAAACTATTTAGCTCTTCTGACCAGAAGCAATGCCAAAGAAAATTTCGTGAAGTTTCGTGGAGCATAAGCATCATCATCATCATCATGTCCAGCCACACAAAAGTCAAGTGACTAATGTTTCACTGCCATATAACCATAAGGAGTGAAAAAAAGTATATAAGTGAATTTAGACAAATTATTATTGAGATTTACGAGAGAGAGAGAGAGGGGTAGAGAGAAGAATACCTTGCTACTATGAGTAAATTTATCAGGATAACTCACAGAAATGAGGCAAACTAAACCTCTCCACAACACCATTATGGCCAAGTTAGCATTCGGGCAAGGCGACATCAGCAATACAGCTTCCTTGCGGATTTCACTGTATCACGTCATAAAGGAATATAAGCAGTCGTGTAGAAGTCTATGCTAGTTCAAATAAAAAATCTTTTTATTGGATAAAGAAAAGGATATATTATACTTTGAATAGTCCTGTAAATCAGCCCGGAAAGCCATTCGATAGACGCAAGGGACACAGCCATCATCCCGTTTCATGTGAAGCCTCGAGTTTGGTCTAACTGCGCTGTAACTTTTTTTGTTAAATGTGTAGTGACGGAATGAGAGCAAGCGTTCCAGACGTGAAGGACAAGTTTCGGCTGCTGAAGAACACTGACCACTGGCATCTGGGTAGATAGTGCTCATCAGCCTTGGTTGGCAGACTATCTAGGAGAAGGAAAACTCCGAATACAAACCATCACTAGGATTGGGCAACCTAGTGTTCTTTTACAGTCCACATATAACTATGATAAGTATATGGCAGTGAAACATTAGTCATTTTGACTTTTGTATGGCTGGGCATGATGATGATGATGATGATGATGAGTCAATAATCTTAACGTAGGTAGGGACAGTTAATAGTATTCATAAACCTGTAAAAGTGGAAGTTATTTAAATTATTTTTATGGATTTGATTGGTCAAGTACATTAGAAAATCACGGAGGGATATCGAACTAGCCAGAACATCATTAAATATATCATCAAAGAACAAAAAATGCGCAAAACCAAGTTGACAGAAAATATCTGCAGATCGACTTGGTGATTCAGTTTTATGTATAGGAAAGACCGAGATATGTGCGGACGCGAAATGGAGAAACCATTTGATGGTCGTCATCTTAAATGTGAATGGTAGTAGAGTGAACCTCGGAGGATCGTAAAGAAAGATCCTCTACAGTAAGAACCAAAAGATAAGAACGAGCGAAATAGACCAGTCACGTCATAAAATTTAGCAATCTTCATAGACTGATAGAATTACTGATTCGCTAAGAGAATAAGACTTGTATCTGAGTCTGGCCTATTGGGAACATTCCTTTGTTAACCAGAATAACGGTCAATTAATAATATGTAATTGTACACTGGGGTAGTAGTGGCACAGTTAAGGTTGAAAGAAATTACTTTTCTGATAGAGAAACAAGATTTCTAATTGGGTTATATATGACTTTAGCCTATTAAAGATAGCTATACAAGGTTACAGTTTTTGTGTTTATGAAAGTCCACTTGTATAGAAAAGCGGAAGTTTAATTCCATTTCACTGTTATCCAAATCAGGGTGCAATTCATGCTGCGATATATCAACATTTTCCCCACCAGAGAATGAAATACTTCGTATTGACACTATTCGTTGGAAGTGCAGCAGTAGCCATCTATGAGGCCGAGAAGGCTCCAACATTTGACTTATTATTTCTAAACTTCCCTGAGTATTAGCATATAAATCCGAAGTCTATGCTAGTTCAAATAAAATATCTTTCTATTGGATAAAGAAAGGTATATATGATACTTTGAATAGTCATTAATCTTAACGTAGGTAGGGACAGTTAGTAGTATTCATAAACCTGTAAAAGTGGAAGTTATTTAAATTATTTTTATGGATTTGATTGGTCAAGTACATTAGAAAATCACGGAGGGATATCGAACTAGCCAGAACATCATTAAAAATATCATCAAAGAACAAAAAATGCGCAAAACCAAGTTGACAGAAAATATCAGCAGATCGACTTGGTGATTCAGTTTTATGTATAGGAAAGACCGTGATAGGTGCGGACGCGAAATAGAGAAACCATTCGATGGTCGTCATCTTAAATGTGAATGGTAGTAGAGTGAACCTCGGAGGATCGTAAAGAAAGATCCTCTACAGTAAGAACCAAAAGATAAGAACGAGCGAAATAGACCAGTCACGTCATAAAATTTAGCAATCTTCATAGACTGATAGAATAACTGATTCGCTATGAGAATATAAACGACTTGTATCTGTATTTTTTTAAGTTAATATTTTGCGGTGTGTCAGCTTTAATCTTTTTAATGCCGCGTTTTGCGTACGCGGGTAATAGCTGTACACGGGCAGTTGCACGAAGATCCGATTTTTCACAATTTCCAATTTTCTTTTGTCTTTGATCGGGTTGACTTGTTCTTCGTTCAACTGGAAATGCGGTTCTATCACATCTTTGTGATATATAGAAACAAAAACAAATTCACCTTCAAATGACATAAACAACAGCATCTGTGTGTTAGGCCGGTAAAGAAGTTGGAAGTCCATTTTTGCGTATTATTATGGGTTCCGGTGATGATGATGATTATTGTAGCATTGCCACTTTAGTGTCACGGAACGATTCAATGGTCCTATCTAAGTCTGATGCGAATGCAACGGGAAAGTCCTAGCAAGAGTACATATATTAAGATAAGGCAATCAGGACAATGATGGAAGCAGCATTCGAGCTGCAGAAGTGAATATAAAATAATACTTATTCGTATTTTGTATTAGTAAATGGTCACGTTTTATGCGAGCAAATTCCTTTAAATAATTTATTAAAAGTAAAGCGTTTGTGTTGAGCAAAAATGACTTGGTTTGATGATTTAGAAATCTTAGTAAGAATATATTCTGCGCAAATAGACCACTTGATTGCAGGATAATTAAGTCTAGGCTGGGCGACACAATCCTAGTAAATTCTGATGGAGTCAGCGTAAATGACTCAACAAATATTGGTGAAGTTAACAGGAATGTCAGCATATTGAAAAGGAATTTTATCGGCAGAATTATAGAGGATTTAATTAGATATCGACATCGAGCATGGTAAGGTACAATTTCGCATGTTGTTGTCTCCTTTGACTTAAATATGTTAATTGGGATGGGAAAATTCTCGAAAGCTACTGTTCGACATCATCAATAGGAGTCATAATAGGTGACGATTAACCGAAAATAATAAATAAAAGCATATTTCCATGTGTCTTTTAAGCGCAAAAAATTTCAGCTTCCGTATTCTAAATAGAATAAAATGTTTTTAGTGAGAGCTGATCTTAAATAATAATAAACTGAAACTCTACATCATCATGCCCTATCCCTTCATCGGCGTATAGAGACAGAAATAATTATCAATTTGTAACAATTAGCTTTCGTTTAGAGCGTTGTCTCGACAAGAAAAAATAAACATCCTACCCAGAATTTATTGTCTTAATATTTTGAGAGACATGTCCGGCTCTCTTCATCAGCAGGAAGCTCAATATTTAACACTTGATTATCTAAAATTTCATAATTGGTTTAACGTACCTAGGTTACACTCTGTTGTTTATATCTCATTTGGTTTGCAGTTCTGCTCTTGCGATGATGTTGGAAGCTGAAATATATGAGTTAAGGCGACTGGCGATAGTTTTGCTGTGTTGGGCAATTGGTTTAAAATAATGGGATTGATGCTTACATTATTTAAACTTTTTTGTCATGTTTCGTCGGAATATTCGCTTGGCATTAAGCACAGGTAGCCGTACGTCATGTGTACCAATTAATCAAATTATTCCTATTATATGAAGCCAGTTGCATAGTTTGAATTGAACAAATTAACAAGGTTGGCTATGGAATGTGAGACAGAAAATTTTTTAACAAAACCTATTTAGTTTCACTTAACTTCATAATAAGTACTAATTTGTGGTCTATTAGATGATTTGTATTTAAAATAAGGATCCCCAATTATTCATTGAATTAGTCCCTAATGTTAATCCCTTGGTTTACGCTATGCATGGATGTCATTCTTTAAATTCTTACAATATTTACTGGAAGCTGTTAGCTGGTTCAACTAATAATAGTACGAATATAAACCGAAATTATTACATTTTCATAAAGGCAATAAAATTTGCGTTTATCTTTTCGTTAAATGTTTAGGTTTATCAAACAGACATCCTGGATTCTCTTGTCAAAGTTTGCGTTCTACTTATTGACAGAAATTACATCAAAGTAAGTTTTCGTATAATTAATTGCCTGTTTCATTAAATGTAGATCTCGGATTCCTTTACTCGTTCAAAAAACGAGGTAACAATAATTCTTATTTGTAATGTATATGGAGAAATACTCAGTGTATTAAAGCATAACTTTATTATGAATCTGATCTATGCACCAGCTTTAAAAGACAGTTCACATTTCGCCCGATTTCAGCTCACCTGAAAGAAGTTAAAGGATTACATGTATACATCTTGCATACCTCTACTAAAATCAAAGCAAAAAACCGTTATCATCGTTGCCTCTTCGTTGTATCTGAATATGCTCCTACCGATTGCAGAACAGAAGAAAGCAATGTAGCTTTTTACTCCGAATTAAGCTCCTTACTATGTAAAGCACGAAGTTCAGATATAGTCCTGGTTATGGGTGACATGAATGGCCAAGTTGGGCGCTTAAGTAACACAGAATTTCATTTAGGTGGAAGATACACTCTAAGCTCTACGCGCAACGATGATGGTGACAGGCTTTTGGATATCTGCGCTGAACAAATAGATCATGTAGCAATTATTTATAGATAGCGTGGTTGCATCCAGGATTGTCGTTATTATTGGAACACTTATGTCGACTCAGACTATGCACTTATTCGTTTTAGATTTGAACTCAAATTTTCCAGGAAAATAATTAACAATAAACCCCAAATTGATGTAGGCAAACTCGAACAACGTCCTTCCGACAAAATTATGATATTCTAAAGGCTAATCTAACTGGTCTGGATGGCGAAAATCCAAGAAAAGTTTCACTATACTCAATGCAGATACTACTTTATGTGGCATTGCAGGCCCCCGTAGAAATAATCACTGGCTCTATGTAAAATCTATGTAGATACTCGAAATAAGGCACCAAATTCCACCAGGCTCTACTCATAATAATACCCGTCGCAATATAAGACGCCAACTTAAGCGCAGTGTAAAAGTCGATGTCGAAAACTTTTGGACCAGAAAGGCAATAGTCGCTGTTGGCTCCAACTTATCCGCGCAACAGGTTCGAGAAAATTAAAAGTTATTAAAACTATAAATGATAGTAACAACGATTTAATAACCGATAAAATAAGTCGGTATGAAATGCGCACCCTCTAAATGTAAGATACTGTTACAGGATCGCCCACCGGTTGTGGCGGAAACGATTTCCTCTTAGCTGTTTTTCTTAACCAAATGGATCTGTGAGATTGCTTCTTTAGTAACCATTGTGTTTATTCAAGTACATGACATTTGACTGTTTGAATGAACTATACTATTCCTTTTAATATATGCTAAGCAGTCCTTTTGTTAAAAATCAAATAAGTATTTTGTTAAGCATTAAAGCGGTCGCTGATTTTTAATCTATTGTTTCAATACAATGATCGTTGCACTCACTTTAAAAGACAATTTAAAATATAGTCATTTAGTTTGGTGCGATTTCGCTGCTCTACATTGTTTGTACATCAGTTTTGCTTCATAATATCTTTCGAAATTCTCCTATTTTAATTCAATTCTTTTGAGAACCAGCAGCGCTTGCCAGTTATATTGCACATGATTTAAAATTGGGTGAAAAATCATTGTCAATAAAAGAGTTCGATCCATAAATTTCGCTTGAATGCAGTCACGATGAGTCCTGTGAAGGTAATCATTTTTATGCGATATAACGAAAATAACTGATTTTTTGAAGATTCCACAAACTGTGCCACTAAGCATCGATAAGTAAAACTAAGAAAAGGTTGAAGGTTATTAAGTTATGCACTTGACATCCAGAACCTGCTACTTGGCAACGTGGACAACCGGAATGCTGCGTCAGAAACTCGTATCCGTATGAACTTTTTGCGTTCTTTTGTCGTTTATCGCCTAGTTATGACTGTTGTCGGCAGAGAAAATTTTCTCAGCAATTTGTTTGAAAACAAGCAAATCTTCGATACATTTATAAAGAATTCTTCTGCGTTAATTTTTAATAATTCGAGTTTTGTTCTATAAGATAAATAAACTGAAGTTTTATCAAATGAGCCTAAACTCTGCATATTACCAAACGATAATACAACATTGTACAGAAAATATGACGGTTTTACTTTTGGAATTCCAAAAGAAGGCGAATTTCAGCTTAAGGATTACCCTACGTGTCGCCTGTGCGAATTTTAAAATTAAATAATATATATTACAACATAATAAACAAACACCTAAATCTCCCGCTCTTTGGGATCAAGATGAGCCAATGCCATGCCAATAAGGCAATTTATCAGGCCTCTCCATTGATCCCCGTTTGACACCAAATTTCAAAATGTTTGCCCATGCAATTGTCTCTTGAGATTTGAGGGCACGTTTCGTCATGTTCAATTGACCAATATCGCGGATAATAATATTCGGTCAAGAGTTGGCTGACGATTACACCCAACCACCGCAGTTGCTTCGGTGGCCTAGCGTGCAGGGTGTGAACATTCTTTTAAACCATTGTCCCAACCAATGAAATCGACGTTCCATAATATGATATAATGATGATAAAACGTCGAAGATCGACCGTATAAAACTAATTGGCTTGAAAACTTTGTTCTTGATTTATACCTGATTATACTTAGCTATCATTGGTTTAAACGAAATTGAGCGAATGCATCGATTAACGAAGCTGCCCAGGCACTATTCTGTGTCATCTTCCAAGTATCTGCGGCAAAAAGCATGACCGACAATAAATTCTACTTGAATAATTTGAACTTGGCGCTCAAAAAAATAGACGAACTATTTCGAAGTTGTTCCTACAAATTTTAAAAAACCGCAACTCAAAAGCTAATATGTCTCTAAATCTCAGGAAAATTCGATCCGTCTTTCATCACCGAAAATCCTACGTAAACGAAATACTTGACGACTAGCAATAGGAGGTTTTTAGCACGATCTTTAACTTCGAATCCAAATTGGCCATAACCGCTTTCAACGGGTTTAGTTTCCGACTGTAATTGATAGACACATTTTGAGTACCATTATCGTCTCTTAGATCGGCATCGTCAGTGTATTTCGGGTCAAAATGCCGGCTACCACTGCCGATCTTCACTTCGGAGAGTGCTATTTTGACTTCTGCAACAACTGCATCGGGATATAAGCAATGACACGCTGAGCTATTTACAAACGTTTCAGAGGCGACTACCATTGGAAATACATGTCGAATCATTGCAACAGATTTATAGTTAGCAGAAGACCAAATTCATTCCTATTAATGGAGCTCGTAAAACACTCGTGATTTGCTCTCGCGTTCTGGAACAAAGAAAACCAAAGACTGTTTGCCAGAATGTAGCCTGAATAGATTAAAATGTCACTGTCCCGTATGCATGGTTTAAATTACTGCACGTTGTTGCGAGATGCTGCATGGATGTAGGTAAAAAATGTATACCACAAGCAAATGCAGACTAAGGAGAGTCTGATGCTATTATCGTAGCTGTTTTAAATATAGTTTCACCTTCCTACGGTTCGCTTTGCTGTACAGTTTTGGCCTAATTTGGCGTTGAATTTGCCGACAATGGGGGGACACCGCTGAAGACTCAGGGCTAAATCTAACTTGTCTTCAAAGAGTTTTTTCAATAGTAGAATTTCCGGAAGTTGGCGCGTATCTATTTACGACTGCGACAACCAGCTTGCTTACAGGAAATCTAAAATTAGCCAAAAGAGGGAGTATTCCTCTTCTGGCAAAAGACACTTATACTATGCGCAGTTCAGGAACTTAACTTGGATTTTAGGAACTATTTTAGACGATAATCATAACTGTAAGGACAGTGTGAGGAAAGCAACCCTGACACTGTCTTACGGCTGTAACAACCTTTGTATCGAGTAAGAAACAAACGGTTGAGATTTGTAAAACTATAACACAGAATGGATTGACGAAAAATAGTATTGTAACGGACTTTTTGAACCTGATTCATAACGAAGTTGCACTTCACTACGCAGCTTATTTATTAATTTAGATTACTAGTGCACAAAATTGGCCGGACATCAATTTATTCACACTTATTAGCATAAAAATGTAAAATATTTCACGTAAACTTATAAGCAATAGTATCGTTAAATTTTTTGTAATTTATGCTCCAAATGGGCTGGGAATTAGTGAAATGCATTAAGTTAGACTATTTAAATTTAATCACAAGCATGTTAATAAAATTCTTACTTAAAAGCCATCTGACCAATTGGTTTACGACATTTCTCTGTGCTGTTTGAAGCAAATTATAAAATATCTCGATTTCTAAGGAAAAACATTGACTACGGCTTCATTCTAAATTAACAAAAAACGGCACACACATTTTCGCAGTAAGACTTTACTTCAGCTATAAAAAAATATTCTGTAGGTCTGGCATCTATATTTTAAGCATGATACAATAATTCATTTCATACACATATTTATCTAATTTGTACAAAATAGACTTTCTTGATTATTTGCTTTTTCTATATATATATATATATATATATATATATATATATATATATATATATATATATATATATATGTATGTCAGTATTAACTAAAAATCGCAAAAGACTGCATCGACTAGATCGGTTGGGTCTTTATTTGTACTCCTTGTATAGTTTTCTGAATTTCCGCGGCTTGGATTTGCACTATTAAGTATTATCTTCAGTCTTGTAACTTCTCAACTATGCCAACGTATGCAATTTTTAGTTATTTACTAATTATTCTTTAAGTCAATCTTTCCTTCTGGTTCCTAATAAGGAAGAAACGGTCTAGTTGACGATTTACTTTTAATATCTTATGCAATTTTTAGTAGTCATCGTATATAAACCAACCTTGCCTCTGTTATTAAATAAAATGTCATTTCCTCATATGGCATAGTATTTTCTCAGGTAGACAGATGTGCGAACCCAATACCGCACAGGATCCATTCGAACGAAGCACTGCCCAAAAGCATATAACAATACTTCATAGCGTAGATTATGATATTTATTTGGCTTAATTTTGCGAGTCTAAGATAAACATCACAATCCTTCTGCATAAAAAATCACTTGGCGGAACAAACTCCAGCTATTTGTTTTTACGCGTTTTAAACTTCCATCTTCACTATTACCTGATCTGCGTTTTGACCAACAGGCTAAATTCAAGCTTTTTTGTTTCGTCAAGAAATTTTAATGGCCTTTACGACCATCTTTTTCAGTTCACAAATTTTAAATAACAAACTAGTGAAGCAAGCAAGTTTGTTTTTAAAACTTTAGTGAACTGAAGATGACCGCCGAAGGCCATCGAAATATCTTCAGGAAACAAATCAACGACTTAAGCCTGTGGTAGTCAACACGCAGATCAGGTAATTTGATTAATTCTGTTTCGCATTTTTTTCATTGTCAGAGCAAGACTGCAAACAGACTAACGGGTATCATGAAAGGACGAAAGGTGTCGATGCGGGTGACTGACGTTATTTTTGCTGTAGTGCAACTGGTTAGATAAAATATTGATATATAATTTTACTATGCATACAACGATCGGATTCAGTGGCGTAGTAGATGAGGTGGATAACCTTGAAACTAATACCTTTTGGTTTAAATTCTGGAAACGACTTGTGAAGGCCCAATTAGGCAGGCTACGTTTCTAGTTGATGTTTTATGCAGTGATTAGTTTCTTCTCACAACATTGTGATCATACTCTACCATTATATCTGGACACAAAATCTACTTTTATATGGGTTATGTGTAGTTCTGTAGAGTTAATTTATTACGTTTGAGCTTACGGATAGATGTAGCGTAATTATTTAAATATTCTTTTAATATTTCAACTGTTAGTAATTTATTAGTAATAATTACATCAGGAAATTTTTTTCCATTTTTTAATGCTCTGCAGGCGAACGATGCATATTTAGAGCTCGCCATTGGCAATGCGCCTTGGCCGTTAGGTGTGACAAACCACGGTATCCACTCGCGTACAGCTCAAGAGAAAATTCACGCAAAGAATGTAGCGCACGTTCTCAATGATGAGGTTCAACGCAAGTACATACAGGGCATAAAAAGATTGATGACTAGAGCTCAGAGATTTTTTCCAACGGACCCTTCAAGATGTGTCAACTACATGGACGGAGCTGATGATTAAACTGCATACCTCCATCACTGTATTATGTAAAAACTTTCCCCTTCTAAAATTTAAAATTTACAACCTCAATAGTGGTCTTGTTATATCTACCAGTGTTGGTTTTGGGATATTTTCTAGTAAAAAATTATTGGTTCTAGAAAAAAACTGATTAACCGGGATAGCAATAATACACAATTCCTTAAAAATGAGAATGCATGATTAATATAATCTTTTGTTTGGCCAATTTGACGTCGATGCGCGAGGCGCAAACAAATAATAAAACTGCATAAAACCAGTTCAAGAGCTGTTTCGAGCGTAATTCCTGCTGTTCTGCAATAAATTTTAGACCAATATTTTATTTAAGATGAGGAACATTAGCAGCTATAGAATATAATCGGTCTAAAACTGACGAGACATTGGAAGCTGAAATAATTGTCAATAAACAGAAGATATCATTGATAAACCGATTGGAGTGTTTTAGACCAAGAACAGTTTAGCCATCGTAATATTCGACGGAATCTCACCAAAAACAAAGATCTCAATAAAACGTTACTTCAACTACAACCAATTTAGCCTCCAGTTTAATGTTGCTGGGTGAACGACTGTCCTGACGTGACATATTTAGTCATATTATCTACTTTGGCGATGTATCATATACAACAGAGGCTCGTCAAGAAAAAATAATAATATGTTAGCCAGTTAGATATAGTTAATAGAATCTAACTCCAGCGACAGGAAAGTTCAAAACAATCTCTGAATAATACCACATTTTCTGTATGAACTGGTAAATCTGCAACAAAATTTCCGTAAAACAATTCCTGATTCCATTTACATAAGAAATAAAGGTTTAAATGACTTTCTTAAAGTGCAATTGTTTTATTACTTCAACTGGAAAATATGTACAATTTCAGATTCTATAAATGAATCGTGGTTATGAGTAGAAATCTACCAACACTTGTTCCTACAATCGGAATGAAAACGTACAATATAAGCGCAATTTTCCCACTGGGTAACGGAATTCTATTTTAATTCGAAGAAAAGTAAAGCACATTCACATTGAAGAGTTAAACCAATTACTATATACATAACCCGAGACTAAAATATATAACGTGAAATCAGCCTAACAAAACGAATACGGTAGATTTTATTCCATATTTTATTGTTCTTAGGATAGGCATTGAAAATTGACTCGTTTATCACTACAAAAATTCAGCAAAAACTCTAATGATGGCAATATAGACAAATTTGGCTGTACTAGATACTATAATTACGTCCCAACACGCAGCTAGAAAAAAGTGAAAATTAAGTATATATATTAAATAAAAATTTGTACAATAAGGATGGGATTGTGGCATATCTTTAGCATTGACAGTCAGTGTTTCTGTATAAAATTTGCGACACCAAGTCGATAATGAAAAGAGCATCTCGCTTGTTTATGGCATTTCAACTTTGCCAAACAGTTCACTCGATTCCTTTTCTTCAGGTGCGTCATCTGTCGGTAACTTGACAGGTTGAACAAGTTCAATTAGAACACAAGTGACATTATCACCAGACATGCGTCGTACAGCCTCGTTGACAAGTAGTGAGCAAGCTGTGTCAAGAGATCTGAGATAAAGTGCATCATCTGCCATCTAAAATTTAAAAGAATTTTTCGTATGTAGATAATTGATATAACACAACAGATAAATAGAGAGAGTTGAATGCATAGATGTACCGAGAAATTTATAATTAGATATTAAAAATGATCAAAAGTGGTGTTCGTCAAAACAATGAATTAATGCATCATCATGAACAGAAACAAAGAGGCGCTAGTGACTGACGCTTAACTACTCTATATCCATGATAAAAAGACAAAGAACAATTATAAGAGATAAGTAATAGTAATAAAAATAATAACACAAAAAATTATAAAAGTAGAGCGATGTATAAAGGATCTAATTAATACTAATAGATCTACCTAGGTGAAACACGTGAATGAGATCACTGAGATTTGTACACAAAACCATTATGTAATAGTAGACCTGAAGACAAGGCGACATAGACAATACAGCTTTCTTATATTATCACGTAAATTAGTCTCTTAACAAAGAATCAGGAAATAAATTATTGAGAATGAATTCCTTGACACGATACCACGCGATTATCTACACTCTGTTTATGATTCGCACTAATTCGTCCATTGCTAGTGGGAGTTATCAAACGAAGTTTGCAATTCACAGTACGTATCAAGGCAAAAAACCGGCTTTGATAATAAGGAAGAAGAAAGTTAATAAGCTTATCTACTTATATTAGTACGTGATGCCAGTTCACAAAGCCAAGTTATGATAACAGGTGTGCTTGTAAAAGTTCGATACCGGAAATATTAATAATGTTGATTCCAGTACGGCTGGTAGGGGTAGCCGAAAGTAATACCATAAAATGGCATTAAAAGCAATAAAGTTAAAGCGAGCCATGATAATTTTTAACAAAACTTGTGTCCAATAGGCAACACTGCTACGAAGAAATTCTAAGCAATATTTAATATGGAAGTCAAATAAAACTTACTGAATTTCTGGTATCAGAATCCTTATAGAGATGTTTTGCAACATAATCAACTGCCTCTTCAGGGGTAAAACTTTTCCAAAGACCGTCACATGCTAGAATAATAAACCTTAAATAAAGTAAATTTAATAATGAAAAATAAACATATGTATATGTAAAGATGATGTCGCACGGCGTTCAAATTCTACAGTGCTTGATAAATATCCACTAGATATAATAATGGAATTTAACTTCATTAATAGATTATTTCATAAGTGACTAATAAATTCTATTACGGAAGTTTATCGACAAATGATCCAAACGCTTTATTGTTCTATTTATTAATAACGAGTTTATGTATAGTATGTCACGATAAAATGTTAAAAAGCATAAATTTATCTCTAAAATCGTTCGCTTAGTATTCAAATCAACTTAACTTAGACTTTGAACAAAACATTGTAATCATAACATAAACAAACCTGTCATCTGGTTTAAATTCCAACTTTCTGACATCTGGAATACAGGAAAGTCCTAGATTTTTTAAATGGTAGTCACCAAATGAGCGACTAACTTCAAGGATGCCATTTATGCGACCTTCACGTACAACAGCACCAGTACGTTGGATCCTTTGCCTTTCTGTATAATCTGTTGCTACATGGTCACGTGTAAGGTGAACAACCGTCATACGGCGTTCAGAATTCGATTCTGCGCCCGATGAAGTATCGCTCCGACTATTTTTCTCGTTTTCAATCGGTGCTTCCGATGTTTCACGCGCCAAAATAGCCTTTATTGTTTGTTGTTTTTAAAACAGCAGAAATATTATGCTTACTAAGGGAAGCGTTAAACTACTTCTCCGAAATGATCAATAAATTCTTTTTGAGAATATTTAAAACATTACAAATAACTAGTACATTGTTTGTACCAGCCGCACGATATAATAACAACGACAGATTTACTGGTGATCTTAAAACATTAAATGTGCGTTTGTTTAATCCCAACCACGGTAACAATAAACCAAATATGAACGCTAATAATCCGATACTTTTACGCATGCATAGGTATTTGATAATTTCTACATGCAACTCCTAACATTAATTCCAAAGTAAGGAAACAAACACTAAAATTAGAGTAGAATAATGAAGTTAACAAAAGACCTGAGCAGACAAACAAAACGTTTTTCTAAGCCCAACCATCATCGAAGGAATCACGTGATGAACAATAAACATAAAATTTATCCACACAAGCAGTTTCAGACAAGTCAAGGTTGACATCAACTTGCGCAAAGATCAAATACTCCTAGTCAACGATTAATTAACATATTTTACCAACTTTCATTGAGTTTACAATTTTTATGTAGTTATGACCCGTTTCCTTGCTGAAAACAACCCATTGTTATGCGAAACCTTGTTTTATTTCAGTCAAGTGGACCTCGAACTTATCATAGTACTGCAGTCACTTTTTAACATACACATTTAAGTCGAAATAACCCTATAATGCCTACCCAAATAGTGTTTCCCCTTCATGTTGGAGGAGTGGTGAGGGGACACCACTTGTACCAAATTCCCAAGAAACTCCATGAAATGGAGCCGGCTTATCCTCTAAAAGGAGTCAGCCGCAGTAAAGTATGTTGGAGGAAGCATTAGCAATCTATTCTGTCGCAAAACAATGAAACGCCATCATATATTTTTACAAAGAGTGCCACAACCATTGATTGAACAGCGTTACAATTATAAGAACGTGGCAAGGAATAAATTCATTAGTGTATAAATATATATAAACTATTTTTGGCGCAACGCCTAAAGAATTTTTTCCTATGCTAAATAATCACAGGATATAATTAAGCAATTATTTATCGAAACGCACTAAATGAACAGAATTAAACCAATAATATCTCTACGTAGAATACCTGCACTACTTAGAGAAAAGGCTCACTAATAAAGCCCAAGTCAATCAAAGAGAACTAACAAAGCTGCCCCACTAAACCTTATCTGCTGCTAGACAGAGATTTTCACACATCTAAATGTCTGTTCAGTTGCTGAGCATTGTGACGTAATAAACCGACTGACATCGCGAAGAATAGCATCCTGCCAATATATGATTTTCCTACTCTTCATGCGGTTCCAGAATTTCAAGGCAGCCTCGATGCCTCTTGACGCCCGGCTGGCAATGACCCGAACGAAACGGAGAATAAAGCTATTTATCAGGTCGTTTCAGCAACGGCAGCTTTAGCACATTAAGTATGAAGCTTCCAACGTATTAATCAAGATCGATTGTATTCGTAACCTAAAGACCCTGAAATTAGTACTTAATGAAAAAGACTGACGATTTGAGTAATTAGCAGTTTGTCAACCGCAATTCCAATGTTAATATATCTAGAAATCTCGACAAAAGCTGAATCGTCCTATGCCACCAGACGCCAGGTAAATGAATTTTTTGGCAACTGAGAACAGAACGATGTTATAGAGGTACAAATACCTGCAACCCCGGAAGCGAAAAGAAATGGACCGCAGAGGAACGGAAGTGCGGCAAATAATGTAAAAAAATGTACTTTACCCTAGATGCTCCTTGGAAAGAACAATTATCATAAGAGTAATCATAGAATTAATACTTATTTGATTATTGATGAGAAGACTAATGACATCGTTGAATGAACTAAATAATTAAAATTATAGTGGCTGAATTTTAATTTACACTCTACATATGTCTGAATATTTGTTCTTATGCCCACAATATAAAATAAAGAAACTTAGGTTTCCCTCATATTATAGGGTGGGGAGCCCAAGAAGCCGAATATGCTCTTATAAATCTCAACATTGCCAGCGGTAAAATTTAAAAAACAAACGAACAGGGCAGTGTGAATATTCAATTAAACGATTCTAGTGTCATTTCATTAAACACGCACATGTCGCGTATATACGTGCGTGCTATTAAGAGAGGAGATAACAGAACTTAGCTCATTTATGAGTCACCCTGTATAAGAGAAAAATAAATTGAAGAACAGGAAATCCAAGTCACCACACTAACCAATGGAGATAGCACCCTGTTAAGCTTTACACGAAATAGGCTGGATAATGGAGTTTGATTACATATGTCAGTATCGTCGACTTATCCTACGTCAAATATCCGGCCACCACTAACGGTCCAAAATCCAGGGAGTTTTAAGATGACCTCAACACATGTGCAACGAAAACTATTAGCAAAGTTTGGAGAAATTATACTTCCTGCTAAAAATCGGAAAAAGATTTGTGGGTATATACATACTCATTACAGTTCGTTAACATACCTTGTGAAAATACAATTAAAGAACTAGTAATCTCGGTAAAACAACCACAAATATTCCACAGCTATGCTGAGCTTTGTAAATGTACGTGTCTAGGGTAAATAAGACCGCATAAAATAGTAAATCACCATAGGATTTAGAACATCATTCAATTATCAACAGACAGCCTCTTCAAAATCAAGTATTCAGAAATAGCAATATTTCCACGTGACGATCATGCATGTGGAACCATCAATTCAATAGGTAAAAACGGACAACAATCAAGATAAAAATTTTCAGGCATATCTTAACTTTTAATTAATAATTAATGTTTCACTTTATCGGGCATCTTAATAAATTATTTCGAAAAAAATAATATTTAAAACTATGCAGCGAGGCCTAAATAGTGGGAATGAATATATATCAGGATACTCGAGTGCAAAAACCGTCCAGTGACAAAGATTTTAGTGAAGAGGCCTAGTCAGTTCGTCTTATCGGTATAGGCTCCTCTATAACCTATAGTTTAATGTTTGATATGGAAACAACGTTATCTTGATTTTCTAATACAGTAAGTAATGCCATTTAAAATTAACCAACATAAGCTACGTGAAGTCGTTATCCAGATGCTCGAGTTTAACTATTGCTTCATAGGATTTAAATTGATACCAAATGTAAATTTAAATTAATTTATAATCCACAGAGCCAATTGAATATCTGTATTATCAATGAGGCAGCACTAAACTAAATGTATATTTTCAACGAATCAAACAAGTTTATGTACAGAAAATAAATTCATACTTTCGTATCTCCAATATTTGCTACATAAGCAATGTTGTTGACAAATAAAATCGATGTTGCAGTTGAACCATCTTTCCAATGTGGTCGCCTCATTTATTAAATGAATTTACAACTTACTGCGTAGCTGCTTGCATCAAAAAAGTTTCATCTGTTTTCTTGTAACAGTCGATCATCAAACGTCTTATATCTCGATCAAGCTGTGATATACCACCCTTAATAAAATACTTTCCTATGTGTTGATGTAATTTCTTTGCGGCGAACTGAGATGCTTTATATCCTCCATGTCCGTCAAAAACGGCGACATAAGCAACTTTTTGACTAAAATCTGAATATTTTTAATTATTCATACATATCCGGAGAAATGGGATGCTTAATATGTGGCAAAAAGTCTTCAATAATAACGTGACAATCCTGCATTTCGACTCTTTCTCCTCGTTTTGCGACCCCTCTGGCACGAATGTGGAAGTTGTTCACTTCTTCTATTTTTGTTCGCTTTTCAGGGAGAGACTTTTCTTCAACATCATCTACATGTCTCTTGAGATTCTTATTTGAATTTTCATATATCGGTTCTACTGGTAAAATAATTCGACAAACCTGGCAAATCGTCAAAAAGGCTCATTTCTAATATGCGCGTTAAAAATAAGCATTTAAACCACGATAATAATTCCAAAATGATTTCAAACCCGGTTATTGCTGTCAAACGCACTGGGCTTTAAGTAAATGTCGTGCTAATTTATAAAGAAATTAAAAGTCGTTGAAGCTGAGATACAGTTACAGTTGGTGGCCTTTTTTAGGACCGGAATTGTGTTCTCAGGAAATTGCCCAAAAAGTGAGGTAGAGCCTAGAAATACCCCTAAACTCTTGAGACCGGCTCTGATTAAATAGGCTGTTGATCCTTCGTCGTAGCTTCGACACCAGAGGGTTTGTTGTTGTGTGTAGGCTCATAAATCTCTTGTTGAATATCTGCGGCAACACCGTGATGACTGGCACAATTTGAGTTCCAATAAATAGATGTTTGACCCGTTTCACTAGTTGTACAGCAACAAGATTGGCGTAATAACCCAGTGACTAGATGACTCAGCTTAACGACAGTCCAGAAGTCACAGTAGGTAAGCAGTCGAAGTGACGCGAGACAGCAAGCACCCGTATTGCAAAGCAAATAAAACCAAACGGGATAAAGACAAGCATGGTAAATGAACCGTGCTTATATCGAGTGGAAAACAAAAGCTCGCACGCTATTAGTTAACGGAAAATTTAGCTTGTTATAATTAGTGCTGCATAAATGAAATTTTAATTTTATTTACGCAATATGTCCGCTAATTGTTCTTAACCCTTATATTACCTAGCGCAAAGTAACTGTAGCAAAATTAAATTGTGATTTTAATTTGTATTGTCAGCTGGATGATGACGGAACGTATAATCATACGACCAAAAAATCCCGGATAAGCATAAACAAGACATATGCACATTCGTGAGTGTTTTTAACATAAATATTGTTTGTGGTCTATCTTGACTGTGGTCATACTGGAAAGAACGAAAAAGAGAAACAGAGATAATATGTCCCTGACCAAGAAAGTGAGTCTAAGCACATACCTACAATTTTTCCTAAATATGATTATAAATATAAATTATTTATTCGATTGAAACCACTTGAAAACATATTAGAACAGATTAAAACAGTGGAAAGCATATTTAAGACGACAAAAATATACCACTAAAATCACGTTAAAACTTAGATTACAGTACTGATATTGACATATTAATAGAGCTTCGAATAGCAAAAAGTAATTTTATAGGCGAGAATAAAACGATGTAAATAAAAGTTGAAAAATGGAATTTTAACTGTGTCAGTGTGTAAAAAAAGATTTTGTTGAAAAACATTTTTCAGATCTTCTAGCAGATATAAGCAGGCCGAAAGCTGCTTTAAATAGGGATATTTATTAAATATGAGAAATTTTAAACTGTAGGGCGAGTTTGTTGCATAAATTGTGAATTATTATATTCCAAAATCTACACTTAAATCTGAAGAAGAATTATTAAATGTCCTGGTTAGTAATTCCGATGCGTAGACCTATAAACAGAATCGTATCGTGCTATTGAATTTGGAAGAGGATGCTGTCCTAGATAATTTTGTTAGGTTGAACAAACTAATCAATAACTATGTGTGCGAATGAAACCCAAAAATGATACTGGGTTGGAAAGAACTCGGATTACTCGAGGCGAGTTTTTGCGATATTATCTAAACGACAACTAAATATTTAAAATCATGAAGTAAACAAAATGAGAGTATCTAGTTACTTAAAAATGTGCTTAGTGGCCGCAGCAAAATGTTAATTCAAACATAGCTGACAATTACGTTGAGAAAGAAGCAAAAGTATAGACTACATAAGAACATGTGGAGTAAAAATTGAAAAGCGCGACCAACAAGCCACCAAATTCTGATACTGACATTATGCACAGAACAATGGATTAAATTATCCAAAAAATGAATATCTGCGGCATCATCCCCCAATAAATTAAACATATCATATCAAATAAATTAGCGCATTAAGTCACATATAAAGAAATAAGACTCGATAATATTGGTACTATATTAATGACCCCGTGAAAATCATGCAAAAATATCATTGCATAAGCCTAATCAAATATTCATAAAATTATTATAATAAAGAAAAAATATAGCTAGTAACCTAGCTGTAAAATGTAATACAAGTTCAAGAAAAGGAAAAAAATCAATTGAGTCATTATAACTAATTTCTCATGAGATAAGTCTAATAATAATTAGTCATTGGTTTGTACAAATCTTTGAAATTTTAAAAACAAAAGTTTCAGGCTGAATAATCTTGCAATGACTAATAAGTATGATTTCATAATTTGTGTTGAAGTACGGATTCATAAGGACATTGACAGTCACGAAGATGGGATTTGTAAATACTACCTCAAGGAAGCGTGAAATACAATAAAATATTTTTATTTTAATTCAAATCAAACATGTGTAACGACACAAATAAATTGCCGACATATTGCGTAAATTAAATTCAATTCGATTTACGCTGCACCAATGAGAAAAAAGCGAAACTTGCCGTTAACCAATAGTGTGCAAGTAGCCATATATTTCTATGACATGGCTATTTAAGCACGGTAAATTTACCATGCAGTTCAGTTGTCGCGTTTGCCTTCTGCTGTGCGTTACGTGTGCGTGCTGTCTGCTGTCATCACCTACACTGATTATTGGATTGGCTTCACCAACATTGGCAACATCAGTAACGCCAATCTTGTTGCTGTACAACTAGAGAGACGAGCCAATTACTGCAGAACTTCAACGAAGTTACTCATCGAGATTACAACGCCACAACAGAAGGAACCACAACCCAAGTCAACCCGAGCTGGTCACAAGAGTCTAGGAGTACTTCTGGACGTCTTCACACTTACGGACCTTCTCGGCATTTGCCAGAGAACGCACGACCGGCCCTGTTAAGGGCCCCTTAACAGTACATAACTCGTTATTTTATGGCACTTTAACCGCGTTTGTAACGTCGTACGGCATTTACTTGAAGCTGGGGCGTTTACAAAATTGGTGACCGCGCCAGGATACTGAGGACTGTACTGTTTTTTTGCTATAAAAAAAATTGTCTTTCTTTTTCATTTATTTGGGATCAAAATCGATTAACATTTGCGTATACGTTTCTTTACTCTGGTCATGGTCTTCTGGGAATTTTGTTAGGTATATATGTTCTCTCTAAAGTCGTGGTCTTCTGGGAATTTTTTTGGGTATATATGTTCTCTTTAAAGTCATGGACTTTTGGGGAATTTTTTGGCGTATATGCTCTTTTCAATTTTCGCACGTAGAAAACTGCACCGTACGTACTCGACAGATTCAACTGCGGAAGATTTCAATTTTGGAAGCTGTTAGTATCTACGTACAAAACTGTGACGTGTTTTGTGAAGGAACTAATTCATCTGTGTTCTGCGCTCATTCAACTGCGGAAGACTCTCTTTCAACTGTGGAAGCTGTTAGTGGGTAAGCGTTTCGTTAAAGTATATTTATACATTTTCATTTTGCTTATAAATTTATGCTTTTAAGATCCCGTAAGATTGTTAGAATGTCAGGTCCAATTTTAGATATTGATGTTCCTGTTTGGGATGGAGATAGTGAACTATTCTTTATGCGCGTAGACTCCGCTTTCTCCCCGTTTCCTGATTATGACAGTCATCAAAAACTGTCAAAGGTTTTTGCTAAACTACCTTCTGAATTGCAGCGACGGATTTATCCTAAGCTTGAGGCCATTAGGAAGCTACCTAATCCCATTTTGGGCCTACAAAATGAAGTAGAATCCTTGCTTGGGCCCACAGAAACTGAGCAAATAATAAATAAATACGCACAGCTAGACATGCCAAACCTTGGCCCCATCGAGATTTTGAGGGAATTACGGAAACGTTGGTATAAAACCAATATTTCTGACCATGAGGCTAAGGTTGTTTTTATTAACAATCTTCCACAATCATTAAAACTATTCGCCAGACAGCTTCCCAACACTCTCTCTATAGATGACTTATCTGAGAGATGTGAGTTAGAATATAGGGTTTTGGAACCTAAGGTGAATCCGTCATCCTTTTGTTCACCCCCGCAAGATGATAGGCTCTCCTCTTTAGAGAGGACAGTAGCGAACATGGCTAAAGTTCTAGAAGGATTGGCCATAACGAAATCCGAGCTAAATCAAGTGAATGCTCGACCCAAATTCATTCCCAAACCTAATTATAACGGTAGGCGGCGATCGAGATCCCCGCAATCCTTTAACAGATATGCCCCAAAGAACTGGTGCTATAACCACCAGAAGTTTTTTTATTCATGCCAAGTCTGTCTTTGTCGTTCCGAAGAATTTCCGAATGAGTGTCAATTTCCACAGTTGACGGAATGGAGAACAGAACACAGGCGCATGGATGCATCAGGATCGGGAAAAGTCTGGCGCAGAACGTAGAAGACCGTACTTTCTGCGCATCAACGGCATCAACGGCGCCACAGGGAAGAAACCGATTACATTCCTGTCGACTCTTTTCGTCCACGCCGAATTTTCCACATAGAGAGCCAAACGGACAACGCCGGTCGCAATCACCAGCCTACTTGTTTGCATGACCCGGCCAAACAGCCTAACGAACTTCTGCACCTTCTTGATTTCAGAACCGGCGAAGAATTCATCGTAGACACAGGTGCAGCAGTCTCAGTTCTCAAGGGTGATTCAATGGCCGAGATGTCGCTAGGCGTTCTTCTCGCAACAGCTACAGGCGAGCCCATACCTACTTATGGCTGCCGGTATCGCACACTCAACATAGGTCTACGGCGTGAATTTTCTCATAACTTCATCATTGCCAAGGTCTCACACAATATAATAGGCCTTGATTTCCTTCTGAAATTTCGGCTCATTGTTGATCTTGCCAAGCAAAAGATCATCGACCCCTCCACCGGACTTGAGCAAAGTTTTTGGACACTTACCTCGGAGCGTTTGGAGTTACAGGTCATTCAGCCAACACCAGTGCATCATTCAGCCTAGATATCAGCAGCTCTTCAAAAATACAAGTCGCTTTTCGACCTTAACAAGTCAGAGCTACGAGTCTCAAACACCATGCACAATATCGTCACAGAAGGTCAACCTATTGCACTCAAGAAACGACCACTGGCCCCTGCTAAACTGAAAGCTGCCCAAGAGGAATTCTCAAAGCTTTTGGAAGAGGGCATCATCAGACCATCGAAAAGTTCATGGGCATCACCACTGCACTTAGTCTCCAAATCAAACGGAGATTACCGTAAGCTAAATTAAGTGACAAAATCTGATGCATATCCTATTCCAAATATTAACACCTTACTTGTAAAACTCAACGGCAGCAATTTCTTCTCAGTGATTGACCTCAGACAAGCCTACCATCACATCCCAGTAGCACCAGAGGATATTGAAAAGACTGCAGTCATCACTCCATTTGGCCTTTTCGAATATCTTTACATGCCTTTTGGACTTAAGTGTGCTACACAGACATTTCAAAGATTCATGGACAACATACTTCGCGACGACTCTGCCTATTGTATGTCATATCTCGATGACATTATGGTATTCAGTCCAGATTTAGAATCTCATGCCAAAGCATCTACGAAATGTCCTCTCACGCTTATCCAACCACGGACTCAAGATCAACTGTGACAAGACGCAGATTGCAACTACATCCGTGGACTTCTTAGGGCATCGTATCACGGCCACAAGGTATTCAACCGTTGCCGTCAAAGGCGAATTCAATCAAGAATATCAAGTCACCGAGGACTGTTAGCGAGTTGCAGAAAATCCTGGGAGTACTAAACTGCTATCGCAAGTTCCTTCCGGGCCTTTCAAGACAACTTTATCCTTTGTGCAGGCACCTGCGGAACCGAAAAGGACTTAGCAAGAATTCCATCATTGCTTGGTCATCCGAAGACGAGGAATTACTTCGACTCGCCATCAACTCGTTAGCAAATGCCACAATGCTAACGCATCCAGATTTTCGAACGAGCCATTTCTACTCACGACAGATGCTTCTGAATTCGCTATTGGAGCCACTTTGGAACAAGAGATCGACGGAGTTCGGAAGCCTATCAGTTTCTACTCGCGTACTCTCCATCCAGTAGAAACGAGGTACGACACTTTCGGCCGAGAACTTCTCGCCATCCACGACGCAGTGCGCCATTTATCAGCATCATTGGCAGTAGCAGATTTGTTGTTTTCACAGATCATGCACCACTAGTTAGCGCACTTCGAAACGCAACTTCATCTATCGCCAAATACCCTGCCAGAGTGGAAAGACAGCTTTCTCGTCTAAGCGAATGGCAATTTGACATCTTTCACGTCAATGGTGAACAAAACTTCATTGCAGATGCTCTTTTCCGTTCAGACGTCTCTCTTCAACCACCTTCGCAGTCGCCATTCACTGTAAACTCCGTGACACTCAGAGAACCTGCACTTTCGCCATCCCTCCTGCGAACGAAACTGCGCGGTGACATTCACATTCAAAGATCAGTGGACCGTCACCCAACCAAGTTCATATGCAGTCTATGGGAAGGTTTACCAATTGTTTACTTCACGGGTACGCAGCCCAACAAGCCAGTTCTGCCGACCAGCCTTTAGAGAAAAGTTTTCGATTCAATTCACTCAATTTCTCACCCAGGAAGCCAAGCGACTGTCCGACTTCTCACAGATCGTTTCTGGGGTCACAGACTTAGGCAGAACGTTAAACGATGTGTCTCCGAGTGTGCTATTTGTCAGAAAAACAAGATCACACGAAACACTCGTTCTAAGTTGCAACATTTTCGAACTACTTCTCGCCTAGCCATCGTCCACATCGACATAGTTCATCTGACAAAGGTTCAAGGTTTCAGCTACCTTCTAACTATGATCGATAGATTTACACAGTGGCCTGCGGCATTACCTCTTGGCACCATTTCTGCAGACGAAGTAACTAACAGTTTTATCTCTGCATGGATATCCAATTACGGTGTTCCCAATGAGGTCATCACGGACAGAGGCACTTGTTACTCATCTGATCGTTTCAAAACCACCTTGCGGTACATGGGATGCATCTTACGCCAGACGACTGCCTACCATCCCCAAGCTAATGGCATGGTAGAGAGAATGCATAGGGAACTCAAGGCAGCTTTAGCATCCTCGTCCATTAATGGCAACTGGGTCGATGCACTACCTTTAGTTCTGCTTGCCATGCGTTTCCCTACTCGTGAATTCATTAAAACATCTGCGTCACAACTCTTGTATGGCATAAATCTTCGCCTACCTAGTCAGCTCCCACGTCTACTACCGGCACAAGATGACCCACAAGACGAAGCTACCCGCCTTCGACTTCATTTCGGTAACATGTCTGAACAGCAGCCGAGACATACGCCTCGTCCAGTCTTCGTTCACCCACAGCTTCACAGCTGCAAGAGAGTACTCGTTCGCAACAATAATGCTGTTGCACCACTACAACCCAAGTATCGCGTTCCTTACCCGATTTTACTTAGACAACCAAAATACTTCATTATTATGCAAGGCGCTACACCGACATCAGTAAGCATAGACAGGTTAAAACCGTTTATCGAACCACCTGATCCTGAGAGCGTTCAACCTTCAACACACGTCTCAGGCTCCGTCTGCCCACAATCTCAACCTGCTTTGTATAACGCGTAATTAATTTTTTTTAAACATTAACATTAACTATAAAATTTTTTAACCTTACGTTATTTTTTCGTATTTGTCTCACGTAGCATAACCAGCTGTTCTTAGCTAACAATTGTGTAGCATTTTTGAACAGTTCTTTGGTATTATGCCATCTCTGAGGCAATGTTCGTGTACATATTTTATGCAGTTACCTTTGATTTTAATGTATATATTTTTACATTATAATGTATTTCTCACACATGACATTACACTGCCTATTTTGGTATGGCCAGCTACTTGGAGCTAACGCTTTCGTG
>JAQBSW010004836.1:0-64317 GCA_029291075.1 Eudiplozoon nipponicum | reverse complement strand
CACATCCTCCGAAACCACAAAGATTGCAGTGATAAAAACTGTAATCTAGAGGCGTATATAGTGCAGGAGATAGGACTAATTTGTTTTACAACTTTTCTTTGTACAGCTTCTATCTTATGGGACAAAACCTTTTTTAATGGATTCCAAGTAGCTACAGCATATTCTAGTATCGGTCTAATCCATATTGTATACATTATAAGTTTTTTGTCATTCGATAAGTTATTTCGATTTTCTTAGTGCCCATCTTTTCTTGGCACTGCCTACTATACTTTCAATGTCTCTCAGCAGAAGCTGCACATTGAATAGTTATGCCTAAATCCTTTATTTCTTGCATAAGCTTAATCTCAAACACATCATTAATCACAGCATCATGAAAATAAACATAATGAAAGTCTGTTCTGTTACCTATTTTTAAAGCTCACGTCTTTTTATTGTTTATTCTCAGCCCTAGTGTAATCAAATATCTACTCAAATCATACAAATCTAATGTCACATTATTTTTGGAGAATTCGACATTTTTTGGATTTTAGTTTCCAAATGTGCAAATACGATTTTAAATAAAATTGGCCCCAAACTTGATCCCTGTGGAACTCCACTTGTTACTCGTTTCGATTTTGATATCAAATCGTTTACTTGAATACTCATTCTTCGATTATATAAATAGTATTTAAGTAATCTAAAAATATTCGGATCAATATTCAATAAACTAATCGCATTCAAAATAGCATCAAAAGATATAGAGTCAAAAGCTTTTGAGATATCTATAAATACAATTAATGCATCTAACTTATTCTCATCTAATGTAATTACATGTTTCCACATAGAAAGCATATTAGTAAAATCAGCCGGCAACATACGTTCTAAATGATCTAGTATCAATCGTTCTATTATCTTCAAAAACGAAAGGGATAATAGAGATTAATCTATAATCACTGGCGCACGTTGGCTTACTTACTTTTGGCAACGGTTTAGCTACTATCGTTAGTATATCGATTGGTAATTTCCCATTCTTCAAAATTCTATTTATAAAGTTGCAGAGCGCATTCGTAAAAGTTAAGGGTAATTGAAGCAGGTTATCAATCGAAATACCAAGGTGATCTTTTTGTTATTTTGATTTGATTTTTAACATTAATTTTATCAATTCATCACTGTCAATAACAAGTCCTGGTTCCAGGTCTCCCAAAGGATCAGGTAGTTCCATGAAATTTCTTTCATTCTGTTGATTACATATCAAATTGCCAAATAATTCATCCAATTCACAGAGAAATTCATACTCAGTAGTATCCACAGGTAATATAAGCTTTAACTTTTCCTTATATTTACTGTAATCTGTGAGGAGTTTGTATCCTAGTCTAGGATTACTCTTCATTTTGGCCAAAATAATTCGTTTTGATCTTTGACGAATTATCAGCAGTGATGAATTAATTTCGTTATCAATGAAATCTAACCTCATTTGTTTAATACTATTGATAAGACTACACTTTATTATATTATCTCGTTTAATTCTTAGTTTACATAATTTCCTATTAATTCGTTTCGGTATAATGTCCGTAAACGTAGATGCCTGAAATAAAATATATAATAACGATGAAACAGAAGAAACAAATTCGTCAGTGTTCAAGAAATGAAAACTTTCATAATCAATCAGTATGCTTAATTCTCTAAAAAGATTCCAGTTGATTCTGGAACAGTGCACGTGTGCATTTTCAAAATTAAGTTTCTGTGTTTTGCCACACAAGATGTTCCATTGTAAAATAATTTGTTTGTGATATAATTCTTTGAAATAATTAACAACATCATAACTGTGTAATTTCACTGTTTCAATTTCTAAGTATACATGATCTAAGCATTGCGAACGTCTAGTTGATTCATTTATAATCTGCTTGAGATCATGATTAGAAAAAAATTGATTATTTCACAGACATGTAACTTATTAAAGTCACCTACCACTACATTATAGCCATGACAGTCAAAAATAGATTGAAAAGAATTGGTAAATGTTTGATCATCATATAAAGTAGCATACGGCGATCTGTAAACCGCAGTTAAGATCAGATTATAAATTTTTACAGATAAAAAATCAATGATAGCATTATCTTCACTAGTATGGAAAATTTTCGCATTTAGTACAGATTTACTATAAATGAGTACTCCTCCACCTCTTTTATCCAGTGATCTGTCTTTTCTGAATAAAGAATAGTGAGGAATATCAAATTCATGGTTTTCAATATCCTTGTTACGCCAAGTTTCAGATAATATTATAAAAACAAAATCGTTACTTATTATAAAATTACACAGCAAAAAGTTTTTGTTCCTAACACTTCGAAAGTTAGCATAAAATAAAGTAAATATAGAATACGACTTATCTAAACAATTATCGACTTTTACTGATTCAACTTTGTTGGCTTCTTTATTGTTCGTTTCCCGGATTTTGAGTCCATACTTCTTCTCCCCCTGCTGTCCACAACATTTAGTAATGAAACAACGTTTTCTGATGTTGCAGTCTCACTCGATAGATTCCTTATAATAGCTTGATCAGAGGTTGACGGCTTCCGTTCTTGGTTGTTCTTAAACTTTTTTGCTTTTGCCAACTTCCGTTGGAGAAACGTTCTGTCCCGTCCAATAAATATGGTGTGAAAACTCAAATTCTCATCTTTCTTTTTATTGATAGACTCTATCTGTATATTTGTTTGCCTTTTTGATAGTTTTACAACTACTGGCCTTGGACGATCTGACCGTTTCCCCACACTATAGCATTAACAATATCTGCATGCGTCTCTTCTTTTATTAAAGCATTTAATTTCTCGACGTCTTTTACGTCGGCATTTTCATCAAGATTAAATAAAACTAATTGATCTTGTTTGCTGTTCCGCGCTGAGACTTCGTTCGCTAATATATTCAGTATTTCTTCACCTGATGATTTGTTTTTAACTGGCGTGTCGCCTTTCACTGTTATATCAGCCAGTTCAGTCCATGGCAGAACATCTGTCTGTAATTTGTCTAACTTCGTATGTAGTGCCTCAGTCAGTTCAACAATATGCGCGCTTAAGGTTTCATTATTCTTCACTGCTTGTTCCAATTTCGTCGCATTCACAACAGCATCATTCTTCAATTTGGACATTTCATTTTTTAAATAGTTATTTTATTCCTTCAACACCTTCATTGAGTTCTGAAGGTCCATAACGATTTTTTCAATATCAGTATGCGACAAAATCGGAGCCATTTCAAACCGCGCGCAAATAGTTTTAAAAAAATTATTTAATTATAGTAATCCATTGTACTCTGAAATTTGGATAGGTATAATAAGATGCAAACAGTAAATCCCTTGTATAACCTGCGTAAATCCACTATGACACTATAATCCACCGCATGTTCCCTGCGTATTGCGCGCGGGTGTGTATATTTAATAAAAACCCTATTAATTACAATTAAAATTGCAGTTCAAGAAATCTCATTTAAAATTGCTTGAAACTAACAGAGATTGTTTCTAAAATCACAGTTAAAAGAAATGTTGTGTAAAAACAGAGTTAGATTATTTGACCTTCAAGGGTACCATGTTTGTCAAAATTCAACATCGTTGGGTGGTAACATGGAGCCGCGTGTTACAAACTAGTCTTACTTAGCTACTGAGTTTGGTAGAGAATAATTCACGTATCACCTTCATTATCCCGGTTCAGTTTTATGAACCATAACTTTCAAGAAGGCAAATTTCGAATTTGACCTGCTACAAATTCTCTTTAAGCAATTTGTGAAATTCAGCAAAAGTGATCTGTTGATTGTGTTTTGCTTCAACCACATCTGACCCACTTATGCTTACATCAGCACTCGTATCAATGAAAATCTTCAGAACGCTCAATTCATCTCAAACGACGAAAGCCCGGCAATGTTATCATGATATTCATTAGGCAGAATTTAACTCTCCTGACGACTGCCTCGATTCTACTTTTGTCACAATCTTTGATACCAACTACAGGCACATCAATGAAACTTTGCAATACAACTGATATGGCTCCTAATATCGGAGATTCTCTGATTTCATGGTGAAGTATTTCTATCCACCGGTTTGGTGATGCCTTTTCATATTGGTCGACTTTGTCCTTGACACTTGGCACTCCGTCCATATACACAATGTGTCTTCACCACCCGCGGACATTTAAAAAATTTGGCACAGTCTATTCCCTCGAAGCATAAATTCTAAGCCTCATTCAAAGATTGCGATCAGTCCTTCGACCTATTTTCAATTTGGCGTTTGATTATCATCGTAAGTCGAGAATCTCCTCTTGTATTGTTAGAGGAGCTTCACTATTTGCCCTTTTTTCCTGAACCATGACAGAGTCTGCTCTCACTTCATGTACCTTTGGTTCTTGCAGTCTCTATACGCTGCTTAACCCTCTGAGTTTACTTGGCTTATCCAGTTTTATTGAATCATAGAACTCAAATATGGCTCTAAGCTAAGCTAATGGTTCAGTTGCAAAAATATTGTTCACCAAATATTGATAAATATTCAATCTGGTAGATTTAGCAAATAGACGATCACAAAATATTGAAGGAAGTTGAAATCTCATATTTTATATGCGCATCAATTCAAATATTTGTGCTGGACTTCTCCGATGATATTTCCTTTGAATTTTGGGCATAAATAACACAAAAGCATTTCGCATTGCCTTTTCCATAATTTTATCTCTACCACCGACCAGGGTAATTCTAAATTTCTCTGGTAAATCCAACTCTGGCGCAACATATTTATCCATTGAGTGCACAATATGATAAACTCTAAACAACATTTTTACATCTTCGACCAATGTGCATGTTTTGTTATGGCGCCAGAGATGTAAATTTGACTGACGTTGTCGCCATATCTGGTAGAGTCACTAGCTCTATTGACTATTAAGAGCTCCAACGATGCCATATCCGTATCAGGCTTGGTGTCTCTGAATTAGTCTGATGTTCATCGATCGATGTATGAACTTTAGCCTAATGCTAACAGAGTTGTGACTCGTTTGAACACGCTATATTTTCCTCAAATTTAAAATTAGCCTCCATGTTAAACACAAGTACATATATGCGTAAGTTAGTAATAGGCAAAAGGACTGTGTATTTTATATTCAACACTGCTCACTGGAATTTTGATCTGGAACTAGATTCGACCAGAAAAACAGTTCGTAACTCTGAGAAGAAAGTAAAATTGTGGTAGCATCAGTATAGTATGAGGATCAAATTTATAAATTAGTAAAATATATAAGATGGCTGCCACACGTCAACTGAGCATTTCATACAAGTCAGACACAAAATAATTGAACCTGAGAACACACCAAGTCAACACCGTCAATACTCGAAAAGATTTGAACAATGAATGTTCTAGAATTCAAAGGAATATTTTTTATTTCTAAATAATATTCGTTTCAGTCAGCCATGATAATTTAAATTTATCTTTAAATTTGTATTTCATCATTGTTTTCAAAAATTTCCAAAAATTACAACCAATTGCCAAAGGGGCTTAGAGAAACGCCTCATCTCAAGTGTCTTTTAAAAATTTCTATACTGAACTAGGAAAAATTTACAATCATACTGATCTATTTAATTTTGATTATGATAATACTTTCTCGTTGTTGAATAAAATACAAGGATAATTGTGATCTGCATCATACATTCTTGACATTTTAATTTCTACTATCTGTATTATTATATTGAATTGTCATGCATTATATCATTATATTAGTCAAAATTAGACAAAATCAGTTGCTAGTCATGGTTCTCATATTTGCATAATGTTACACTCGATTTATACCTCAATTTTCACTATTATCAAATCTTTGGATTTCGATGATGAATCTATAATTATTTATGTAATCAATTATTGTACAAATATGATTTATTAAAAAGAAAGTTTTTTATCATAGTAGCTGTACCAAAATCAATATAACGTATGCAGTGATATTACTGCTCAATTTACTGATGCTGATATATCGTGTATCATAACAATTGAGATTTACTTATCTATAAGTGACTAATTGTTCATATTTCTGTAATGTAACGTATTTTATATATTGTACATTTTCTAATATTATTATCTATTTGATGGAATATGTTTAGTTTGAATCCCAATAAAGGTATTATATTCTATTATATTTGATTCTATTCTTACAGTATGACAACTTCAATTCCACTTACTACAAACCAGAAATAGTACTTTTTAAGACCACAAAGAGTTTTCTTTTTCGATTTCGTTTCCATTATTTGAAAAATTTCACAATAAATTTAATATTTCAGAATTTTTCTTTATGTTATTACACATTCAACATATTTGTTTTATTGTTTTAAAAAAGTGCTATCTTGATTTTACCATGACATTTGAATGATCAAGTTAAGTTCCTCATGTGTTATCTCTAATCTGTGTAAGTATTTTCAAATTCTACAAGTATGCTCATGTGGCTTAATATTGGAATGGAGTATATCTGACTTTGCGAATTCGCTAGAATATGGAAATTTTGTTAGTTCTGTAAGTAAATGTGGTATGTAAAATCTTATTCAAATTTTTGTATTATCTATATTATTATATTGGAAAAACCATGCGTTATGTATTATTATATAATTATATTAGCAATCGTTCCAAATAAACAATTGATCGTCTCTGTTCGCACTCATGCATAACTCAACATTCGATATATACCTTGATCTCCAATTATTGGGCTAGATGGCATTCTTAGAAAAATTTATTTTTTCCTTTATAAGTAATTGTATAAAAACTAGTCATTACGAGTCAATAATATATGTTTTGTCTTTTTTATAAAAATTATATCGTGCTTTGATTTAGTTTACAACATTGATAATGTTGCAGAGTGTTAATTGTGTTTATAAAGCAAGTAACAAAATCATAACCATTTATTTAATTATATTTTATACTTAAGCCTTATATTGTGACTCATGCGATCTGATGTCTTTTATCTATTGTAAATTTTCTGCTATTAGATGTAGCATGCGTGGTTTGAATTCAAATAAAGTTATTCTGTTTCAATAATATGAAAAGCTTTAATTGTTTATATTTTTCTGCTCCTGGAACGAGATAGTCACTTATTGAAACTATCTTCATGTTCTGTCTTAACGAGATATGTTATTGTACAGTTTTTGCAAACAGAGAACAGTTTAATACATAAAAAATTAAATAGTATATTTCGAATTACCATTCCTCAAAGATATCCCATTTGAAATCAATAGAAAAGATGCAGACTATTTTTTTTATTCTCGGAATTGTTGTATATGAATAAGGCAGCATACATTACAGACATTAAATGTGTTTTTAAAACTATCAACGTAAAGGATTGACAATTTTTACTATTTCCGCCAGGAAAAAATAGAGCATTCTTATTTATAGCAAAGAAATATTTTCGGAAAGACGATTAAAATCATAAATAAATTAATATTACTGATAATTGGTTTCATTCAGTAGCTTAATTAATTTTGTTACATTTACCACATAACTTAAAATTTAATCTTAAATTCTGGTAGATTTCATCTTTATCATTATGAACTTTATCTATTTAAACGGGGCACTGCTATAAAGCTTCTGAAAGAACTTTTCTTCCTCAACTGGTAGCATTATCGTTATCCATAAAAATAGCTGGTCTGTTTGGCTCACCGATATATAATCCTACTTTTGATTAGTATATTGACCTTTTCAAATGTCGCGCCAAATTAATATTGTTGCGAAGTAGCATTTTTTTTAAATGTGAGCTTATTTTCTAAAAAACAAAATAGATCTAACAATAGTGACATATGAAGAGACCATTTGGTCACTACCATAGAAGAGCTCCTGTGACGCACGGCTCGGATATTCAATATGGGTGGTATGATCACCAATTTTAGAACAATTAAATTCCTCAGCGATTTATCTTAGCTAAATTTCTTGGTCAATTCCTCTGTATCCACACACTTATTGCTGTTATCCATTATATTAAATTAAGGATTATTACAAAAAAGTTCGTATGCTCACCGCCATACTGAGTGCCACAGCGAAATTTTATGAAAGTGAAAACCTGGAAATTAGAATGACAAATTCTTTATCTGAAACGAATTTGCGATCCTTCCTGTAATATCAACATAAACTAATTTGTGGTCAATTTCAATAATTTATTGTCCGAGTATTGCGCAAGTAATTTTTATTTAGGAACCAAATAAATCTAAGCCAAAAACAACTACTAACATACCACACAACTAAAAATAAAGAAGACTGTATAATGAAGTCAACAAAGACAAGTCATTTTCTTCAAGAATTTAAACAAAGAAAATTCCAATATTTTTATAAAAAAACTTTTTATTTTTTCAAATTTGATTGTGGAATGCCAGCTTCATATTTTCCAATGCCCCGTTTTACATACGCGAGTTGTAACTTTGCACTAACAGTTTCACAAAGATCCGATTGATTACAATTTTCATTTCCTTTTTGTCTTCGATCGGGCTGGGTTTGTATTCGTCCCTTTCTTCCGAAGGCTTCAACATTGTTCATACTAACCAATAGAACCGCATTTCCATTGGTTAGTATGAACGATGTTGAAGCCTTCGGAAAAGAGGGGCGAATAAAACCCAGCCCGATCGAAGACAAGAAGGAAATGTAAATTGTGATCTATCAGATCTTTGTGAAACTGTTAATGCAAAGCTAAAACCCAAGTACGCAAAACGCGGCATTGGAAAAAAAACTTTTTTTTATGAAACCAGCTGTAATTTCAAATGTCCTTAAATAAAAATTGATTAATTTTTATATTGGGGGATAATAATTTCGTATCACTATCCATTCAATCAATGATTACTTGATTGTACAACCTAGATTAATATGGAAAAAACTGCTTTTAGCTGCGTAGAAATTTTGCAATCGGCATTCCTAATCATGCACAGTTTATAGATAAGTTTACCGATAACGTCCGTAATAGTTGAATTGGAAAGGTCCGAATTACCCATGGAGAACTGTTGGCTGATTTGAGAATTTATAGACATCAAAGATGAAACGAAATCAATCTTAGCTAATCGTATAGTAAATCTATCAACACTAAATCTTAAGTTGAATCAAGCCGAATTGCTTAATGGTGGTTTGAATGCGATAATAATGAACGTCAACGTCTTAGAAATGAGATAATATCGAATAATATTATATGTTTAAAACCTGATAAATGAGGAACTACTGTACTGATGATAACATATTTCAAACAAGGTTGCGATATTGATATAAACACCTGACCCGTTATATGCATACACTAGTCAATATAAACTAAGCACTGCCTTTTCCACAATGCGCAATGCTTAGTTTAAACTGACAAATGTATGTACATAATGGGTCAGGTGTTTATATCAAGATCGCAAAATTGATTATAGTAATTGTTTTCACCGCCCGCGCAACCACTGTTCATTTATTTAATAATAGCATGTTTGAAGAATTCAGCAATAATGCTATGTAGAATAAGATAATGAAAGACCCAACTAATCGGTTACGAGGAAATGTAGGATACTTAGTCAATAATAAGATTTTCATGATGAATTACATACGGCACATTGTAGTACACACATTGTTATTTTTCTAAGTTTCTGTGTCATAGACTTAAAAAATGTTATTTTTTTTGCATCATGTATTGATCAATTCATGTCAATTGGCTGAAATTATTGATAAATATGATAGTTTGGCAAGCTTCGTTGTATCCCTGTACACAAATAAACCCATACCAGAATCCTTGATTGTTTTCGATGGTTCCTTGATGATCATACGTTAATATGATGTTGGAGCATTACGACTACAAACATTATGGAGATGATGAGTTCATTTAGGTCATAGACTTACTTTACATTTAAGAAAATCATATTTAAAAATATTAATTGTCTCAATGGGGCAATCTTTGTCGGTTCCAATAGCCAAAATCTTTATCCATTGTTTATAAAATAATCTTTCAGATAAGACACCACTACAGCCTAAATAGAATCTATGCTTTTAATGACATATTACTAATTTGAAACCATGGTGAGGATGAAAGATTAAATTTCTTAATTTTAACTAAAAAATGAGCGAAGCTCAGTGTATTATTGAATCAGGGTAATCATAATTTTTCGATTTAAAGTTAATTAGAATTGGTGAGAAAGGAAATATTTCAGGAAGGTTATTTACTTCGGAATCCTTAATTTTAAGTAAACTCATTCGTATCGAATGTAAATCGTTATCTTAAAACTATTAACAATTAGAAGCATTAAATTAACAGATATAACACAGGGAGTTGAAATTAGGCAAATTGGATGAAATATTCACGGCTAACTGTTACTCATATAAGCAATTAAAAGCATCAATGATGGGTGTCTGAAATATATTTAATTCTAAGTTGAAGTACATTAGATCTGATAAATAGACGGATTATCTTATGTTAATGATATTAACGGAGCTCAAACAACGTAGGAAAGTGAAATAAATAGCTTTAAACTACATAATAGTCTGTTTAAGACAGTCTCTTAACATTCAATCAAGAAATGATATTAGGGATGACAAAGCTGTAGTAAAATTGTTAGGTTCTATTTGGAATACATCATTCGAAAAGACGTTTTCCCCATTAAGAATCTAAAGCTAGCTCCAGTGAAAGATTGAAAATATTTGAATAAGTTGGGCCTATAATTGGGCTTATTAGCTTATTACTATTATTGATGGTAAATTTCTTCCGAATGTCATTTAATTGTTGTCCTATTCTATCTATTAATTTGGAGCTGTTCGTGAACAAAGCGCTTACTAAAGGACTTCTTTCTTAATTAAAAATTCTTCTTTTATTCCTAATTCTTCTGTTAAGTAATTTACCCGGGCATGTTTTTTCGGTTTGGATCATCGTTTTACATTATTTCAAATGTTAATAAAGAAATTCGACTTACGCGTGAGAGTCAGTAAATTAGAATCTATTGACTACAGTTTTACGTTGGTGGACTTACAGTCATTTGAATTATCTTTGGCTGAATTTTTGCGAGTTATTTATATTCAAGCACATAAGCCCATACATGACGTGCGCATATATGTTGAAATGAAATGAGCGGCTTTTAATCTAGCTGGTTGTAAATGAGTGAAATTGGATCCTTGTAGGTTTCGTCTGTCTTTAATTTTTATTACTTAATTTGGCATGCTGTATATAAATGTAAGTATGTATTAGGTTTTGCGAACCTAGTAACAAATTAGTTCAGTTGTGACCAGAAGGATAAACCAAAGGCAGCATGAACGGAAAGTATAATCTCATGCACGTTCGTTTCATGCTTACTGGCGACTCATCAGTATTAGTTCTTCGCAACAAACAGTATTTAACTGTAATATATTGAATTGAATGATGTCATGCTTACCGCGAAATGTGATAACTGATATCGATGAAGGCCAGAGTGTATGGTTTAACTGGAGTAACAGGTGTTCGGAAATTGTTGTAATTCTCAATTTGGGTGAACTTTAGCATAAATTTATATCCATCAGGTTGGTATCATGTACCGACTCGGAAACCATAGTGTTAGTATCCGGTACTCATCGATTTCAAAAAGGTATCAGTTACTAACACAATGGCCATAGTGTTAGTATCCTTTACAGACTCGGTATATATATTATATAGTGTGAATTAGCATTGAAGTCGTATTGTCGTTGACTTCAGATTATGTTAGCTTCACTATTACAGGTTTACACATTCGTCTAGGAGATTGTACCGTCCTATTATTCCACATTCTTCTACCAAATATATAGTGGTTAAAGGGCGTAATACCGGCTCCTACTGATGAGTCGCCAGTAAGCACGAAACGAATGTGCATGAGATTATACTTTCCGTTCATGCTGCCTTTGGTTTATCCTTCTGGTCACAACTGAACTAATTTGTTACTAGGCTCGCAAAACCTAATACATACTTGCATATATATTAGTTCTTCGCAACAAACAGTATTTAACTGTATATAAATGTGTTTGGTTTATTTTGTGAGGAAATCTTTAAATGCTTCATCTAACGTAGTGAGTATAAAAAATTTAGTCTGATGTATTTAAAGGGTAAATCGAAGTTTGCGAGCTTGAAGTGAAAACCATTTAAATTTTATTTGCCCAGTCGTCGAATAACATTGCAGAACTACCGTAAGTCACACGTACTGATGCGTTTCGACTTTCCATGATCATTGTCAGAGTACGACGGCAAACTGGCTAGCGAGGATCAAACTGCAATGAATATATATGGAAAGCAAAATTAGACATGCGGCTCTCGCCTCTAGATGTCTCACATACATCGTACTGGACTGTAAATGTTGGCTGCACAATTTCTATGCAGTCACGAAAATTATGAATTTGCAGGTAGGTTGAGTATTTGTTATTTTATATTACGGCGCGTCTAGTCAGTCTGAGTTAAAATCTCGTCAGTGTGCACGATTTACTCCAAGCTTACATTGATGGTCCTGAAGTGGTCTAGTGGAGAAGCCTTTTTTAGTGGAATGCTTTCAGGTTCTAGAACGTACCTGTTGGATAGAATTAAAACTCATATATGTATGTCTCGTTGATTTTATTTATATTGTCCACATAATTCTTGTCAGTAATTTTAATGACATTTCCAGTGACACAAATTATATAAAACAAATTTTATTGGTGTTTCCTTAATTCTCAATTGTTTTTGTCCTCGTTTAGATGTTTCACAAGTTAGATGTATCATCAAGCTCAGACATCGAATCTGCTCTGGCCAAATTAACAAGCATATTTCCTTTGCTTCCAAAAGAATACTTCACAATCCACAATTTGAAGCAGGCTAATGTTCTCATTCTTCTGGTAAGTAATTTGTTTAACTGGTTTATTATATAAAATGTATTCTTTCATGATATTTCCTTTATTATTTAAGTCTAGCTGGTTATGTGAATAAAAAATTCCCTTCTGACATACGACAGGCCCTGGCCAGTTGAATTGCAACTTTAGTGAGATGATCAAGTGAACTAATAGTATAAATACACCGTATCTAATGTGAAGCCTTGAGATTGGTATGCCTTTAATCACTCTTCGTGGCAGACGTGGTTGATTGTGATTTCATTCTACCTTGTCTACATCAGTGTTATGTATGTGTTTACGATTTTCTTTGCTTCGTGAACAAATTAAAATTACAGAATGGCAAAAACAACAAGATTATATCGTATCACGACAATAATCTGTTTATTTATTCTGAAAATTCTCTTCAACCTATGCACTATGAATGTTTAATTCCAATGTAGTAGTTAGTATTTCACTTAGAGCAACAGAATGGCAGTGTGCATGTGCTTAAATTTTCTACGCGGAAACCTCACAATTACAGTCATTCATTAAAAATTACTGTTAAATTTCTGAAGTACTTCGGTTGTATCCTTCTTATTTTTGGTAATCTGCCTAAAGAAATTTATATCTTATTCAATCATCTTCCGTTTACTTATGTACATGGCAACTCAGATGAACGTGCTGCCTATTTCCAATCTGATGATATTGAGGCAGGTCTATTGTAAGTTAAAATAGAAGATATAACGAAAGCAGACAGTGAATTCAGTAGCGGAGCGCCGTTCAAATTTCTAAAATACAATTTGGTATGCGATTTAACTTATTCAGAGTAATTTTAATGCGCAGAGCTAGCGGCCTAAATAAATTAAATTGTCGAACGAATCACAAAGGATTTATTAAATAAAACGTGAAGTATGAACGTGTGTGTAATCATAAATAACTTAGTAAATTTCAACTTTATGCATTTGGCCGGTTCCATGTACAAAGAAAGTTATAAAATACCTTTAACATAATCAATCATGCTTGCAACTATATCAAGTTCTATATATATATATATATATATATATATATATATATAGATGCAAACATGCATCATTCAGGCATTGAGCCTAAACTGGAGCTGACGCACGCAATTGGTTGGTTTCCCTTATTTCACACTCTCCATGTTTATATTATTATTTGTTTTTTACTTTCAATTTATGTATGTTTGTGTGTGTACTAGTGCGCAATAGAGAATGATTATCGAAGGCTTTATATAAATCTTAGAGAATTGGATTTAATATTTATGACTTGAAAAGTTTAAGATAAATATAACTGTGATTCGCACTTGGGCCTCATCCTAGTAGGTAATCGGATCCTTTATTAGCCAATATGATTGGAGTTTAATTAAGCTATTTCTGCCATGCTAAAATATGTTCGTCTTGTTTTTTATGTCAATCTGGCACTGGTTGCAGGTATGATGCTCTACTTGCAATTCAATTGGATGCATACGTTCAACTTGACCTGGCCTTATTTTTTATCTAACGAGAAGCACTTGTTAGCCGATCAAAAAATACATCTACGAATATCAGTGTTGCTTATTCGTTGTTAGCAACCTGTACGTACTATGCTTCTCAATCAAGAGTATAAAATCGTTAACTCTAACGGGCCACGTTTTACAAGCGTATAATAAAAGTGCAGGTAAAATTGCATCTTAGGCAAATCCCTTAAAGCAGACACGGATTACACGATTTCCTCTACAAATAACGAAGAATAGAGAAAGTTGCTCTAGTTTTCGCGATTCCCATACACAGTTCGTCGACAATGTAACCTGACTTATTGATATAGCTACCAAAATTTATAAACCTATAGAAAAATATTATTTTTGAAGGGCGCGAATTGTATACAGAAGAAGGAACGACTGCCAGTCTATTCAAGGTGATCTAGGGAGAATCTCGGTTGTTAAATTATGAAACAATATCGTCTGCATAGTCCGTGTCGATTAATCTACCACCCTAAAATAAGTTTCGAAACCTGCATCCTAAATTTGTGGAGGATATTTTTTAATAACGTTACCTGTTAATAAATTGAATAAAATTAAGGAAAGTGTTGAACCTTTACGAATACCACTGCTAGATTTAGAGTTAAGTTGATTCGTTGTAGACCTTAGCGCGACAAGAAGTGTTATATTTAAAAAGTTAGTGGGTATACTACTTTTTGACAGAATATCGAGTTGAGCATTTCGATTCACCGAGTATAATGCCCCTTTAAATACGAGAACGACGGCGTTTTGGGGTCGGCGTTATATATTTCCCCAAAGTCGAAATTAATGTATTGGTCTCTACTATGTGATTCAGGCGAAGTGCTCGCGCGGCGTAAGATTATCGAAGCAAATAACCTAGATACGACCAATCTAGCTTATTACACAATACGAATCGCTGTCGGCTTTTTTAAGATAATTTATAACTTGCTAACTTTTAAATTTTTGGATCGTATGTTGGATCAATCCGGCTTTTACCTGATGCAAGCAATTTTTCGATCACTTCAGCCTTTATGGTCCAAAAGAATTCAATGTCGACATTTAATTGACGTCTTAATGCTCTGTAAGTATTAGTATAAGACGACCTAATCAAAATTTGACGCTTTGTTTCGAGAATCTCCGTAGATTTTTCACACTTAATTACAATTTCTACGGAAGCCTACAATGCCACAGTAATGCCTGCATTTTTCAAGGTGGATCCTTTCTCCATCAACAGTAAGTTTGAATTTTCACCATCTATACCAGTTAACTTTTATTTTAGAATACATTAATAATTTTGTTAGAAAAACGGCTGATCGAATTTGCTTACATCGATTGGAGCTTTATTCTTATTTATTTTCTTAGAAAATTTGGGTGCAAAGCTACAATGGTATGTGTATGGTCAGAGTCGATTTTGTCTTCCAAACCAAACGATCTATTTTAATCCTGTTCTCTGTGGGCTGGAGGATTTCATATAGTGCAACGCCTTACGTTGCATCAGATGTTTGCTACTCATGAATAATCTATGATCCGTGCAGCTATCCCTTGGTCAGTCACTATTATCGCTACACATTGAATTGCAAATGTATCTACAAACCAGATGAAATTCTGCATTTTTTAAGTGCCCAGCGTTAACCCTTATGTCACCCTTAACCAAGAATTTATCTGAACTACTTTTTCTATCGGAGTAAAAGGCTACTTTATGTTGTCTGTGCTGCAATTGGTGTGAGCATATACAGATACAACGAAACGGTAACGTTGTTTAAGTTTTCTGGAATTAATTTTAGTAGATGTTTTTAAGAGTGCCATTCTAAGTCAGCTGATTATAGGGATCTTTTCAGTTAAAAAAGCTTTAGCTCGTGAGCTAAGAACAACACCGGCGCGCTATTGTTCGGTTTAGGAAAGCCCCATGTAACCAGAATTTTAAAATCACTTACGCGTAGATTACGATGGTACAGCCAGGTCCATTTTGTTCATAGGATCCTGCATTCTGGTTTCGGTTTCGATTTTTTTTATCCGCTGTACGCTCGAGAACTTTTTTGTCCAATTTGTTTCCTTTTTTTCATATTAAATACGTCGACATTAAAACAGAATTTAGGTGTGATGAACGGTAGTCTACTTGGTATAATTTGAGATATTTTACAATTCGACAACGGGCTCGGTTTTATGGTTAACAATTAACTAATTCATAGAATCTCAAAGAGCTTTTTGGTTAGATTGATAAGTGAGAAGAGAAGGAAAAATGGAAGAATCGAAAATGAAAAATAGGTTTTCTGTAGATCAGTAGTCCTATATCATGGATATCTAATACATACACGAGGTTTGATTTTATTACAAAACGTAAATATTTATTCTTTGTACATGCATTAACCCATTACCAAAGCTCACCCAAGAGTATTTTTACTAAAACTAGTTGGCAAAAGCATTAACCTTTTGCAAGTGTTGTTTCTGCAACATTGTTTATAATATCACTGGCAAAATCAGGAAGGCTTCTAGGTGCACTTTATTGCACTTAATAAAAAGGAGCTTCGCGTTGCGTAAGCGCAGTGGTAAAATCCTTAATCTGTAAATAAACAGAAAATGAAATTTGTATATGAACTGAATGCAAACGGGTGTGTTGTTTGTGTATGCCGGTGCGCGTGCATTTTTTGCATCAAGCTCATTGTTGTATAATTCATTGAATTGGTTCAACTTAATCCTCTGTGGTTTTAAAATTTCGCCATGTTAAAATATAACTAAATTAGTTAAATTTGTATCTGGCGACAAATGGACATTTTAAATGCTGTGAAAATTTATTTGTGTTATAATTTTATGCTTTAGCACAAAGTTATTCTTAATTTCCACTATTAATACTCAAAATTCGCTGAATTACAAGTAAATTTTGGTATGTATTATCATTATGTTAATGCTTTTCTTGCTTGACTATTTAATCAATTTATGAAACAGTGCAACATATTTCTTTGAAATGTTTTATATTATTTTGCTTTTAAAAAAATTAAAGGAATCGCTTCAGCGCTCTACTTCGGATATTAGAGCGGAATGTCGTCAATTTCTAGTAAAATCTAAGGATAAACTAGTACTGAAATCGAATTTTCCGAAGATTCAATTTGACTCTGCTGCGTTTGTGCGTCGTTTTTTCCAGCTAGGGCCCTGCCATAACTTGATTATGGTTTTTATGGACGCGTTAAATTTGTCCAATCCGAACGAGATCGTGAGATTCATTATCAACTGTTTGATGACATTGCTTATGAAAGATGAGATAAAACTTTACTTTCTGGAGTGGATGCAAAAAATGGCTGAGTCGGATAACAACTTGTAAGTCAATGTTACGGTTCCAATGGATTTTTACATATGTTCGTTCTCCCAAATCAACATGTATGCAACCGAATATATGACACGCTTTTATGTGAGAAAATAGCTTTTAAAATATAGATTTGTATTATATTTGAGTAGAAGAACAGACCGAGTTAACACACACACACACACACACACACACACATATATATATATATATATATTTTGCTTTCCATATATATATATATATATATATATATATATATATATATATATATATATATATAAGCACAATTTAAAGATGTGGAGGCAATGAAGCGCATAAGATTGCGTTCCACTTTGTATTTTACACATTTTGCATGACTTAATTATTATAACACTCACCACCGCACTTCTTCTACCTACTGTGAAAGATAAGATTCTATTGCATTCTGCATCTGAAGATGTCTGTAACAGGAATTTTCCAGTGGACAATCATATGTAGGCAGATGCAGTCGAAGATTGAATTCACGATTGTTGGAGCAGATACCAACCTGATTTTTGCAAAAAAGTTTTGTTGTTTCACATATGCATTTAACTAAACATGACGTGATGTGTAAAATTTGCGAAATTACAACAAATTGCATTTAACATTTAATTAAATGTAGGTGTGGCGGTATGCTTCCCTATTTGGAAATTATTCGAATAAATCGACATCCAGAAGTGTTCAAGCTAAAATAATTTGTTCGAGCACTGGCATTTCAATGAGGCTTTCACAGCCTTTTGTAAAATTGCGCTTAAATACGTTGCCTCTTTTTCAAGATTTGTATTACACCTATAATGTTATATCTCGTACTTTCAAAAACATTGCTACACATGCCGTTATTTGATGTCTTAAATGATATGCTGAGGAAATATCTGGAGTGCGTTATTCTTAACTATTTTCCTTTTAGTCTAGATTGTATTAACCCAATAATTGGCCGATAAAATTAATTAAATGATTACACTCGTTGTTGATGAGTAACAGGCTTCAGGTTCTAAGTCACGCTTCCCTTCTACTAATGGGACTCGAAATACCGGCATATTGTCTAGCAGTCGATGACTACTACTTTGTCAGAAGAAGAACTGTAGGTGTTATACCCCTTGATAATTTCATATTAAATCACGTACTTGCGATATTTTTTGTTTTAAGGGTTTTCTGATTACTTTACGAGTGTTGTTTTTACTTTTTTGGCATGGCAGAGGAAGGTGATATATATATATATATATATATATATATATATATATATATATATATATATATATATATATATATATATATATAATAAAATAGTTAAATTAAAATTCTTTTGAAATGCGAGCTTGAATAAAGTTCATTGTTCCCTTCCTGTGTGCAAAAACAAAGAAATTTTATCAGATATAAGAAAATTTTCTTTCTCATGGTCTTCTCAAATATCTACTCATGAACATATCTTTATATATAAATTGGAAAGCAAAACAAGATAGAAAAATTTGAACATAGAGAGAGTGTGGAAAATAGAAATAAATCAAATTGCGTGCGTCACATCCAGTTCAAGCTCAATGCTTGTACGTGCTTCTTCTGCTTACATAAATCCGGCTGCAATTTGTTTATCCATAAGGCTTCGTATTTGGCTAGCTCCCTTTTGCTTTTGCATTTAGTAATTACTTTGAATGCTACGTCTGGAGAACATACGCGCGATGTTTCGATGATGTGTTGCGCAATAGCAGACGTGTATTCACCATTTGATTTAAACCATGCGTTCAAGTTGCAATGTTCCCTCAATCGAGTAATTAACCGTCTTGTCGATCGGCCTACGTAAGTTGATCGACAACTTGCGCATGTATATTGGTAAATAATATTTGATATCGACATTAACGGCTGTTTCTCTTTGATTGCTGGTAAAGGCAAGTGTGTTACCCTAAATAACACTCGTAGTTTGGCTGCATTAAATGTGCGTGTCAATGCTGCTTCAACTTTCTTTTGTGCCATTCGGGAAACTGCATCCCCCTTAAATGGGATGTTTAGGTAGACTGTTTTCTTTTCTGGCCCATAATACGTCTGTTTCTGGTTAACTCCCCTTTTAATAATTGATTTAATTAATTGTCTGGGATAGCCATTAGACATTAAATCGTTAATTGCTTTATTATATTCATTTTCTCTAGAATCTTGACTAACCAACCTGTCAATTCTTGAAAAGCAACCACGAACTGTTGATAATTTATATTGAAATGGCACAAAACTGCTGTAATGCAAATACTGTGCAAACCGTGTTGGTTTATGGTAAATTGTACTGTTTAATTTACCATTAGTTTCTTTCTTTAATAGTACATCTAGGAAAGGCAGACAGTCATCTTTCTCGTGCTCTGACGTGAAACCGATATTCTTATGTGCTTTGTTGAAACTTTGAAGCAATGTTCGTGATTGCGACCTGTTTTTAAGTACAAGAAATATATCATCCACGTACCGTATATATTGAGCACATTTACTTATGTCACTCTTTAATGATGTATTTTCTAGGTGCCCTAGAAATCAAATGGTGAATACACGTCTGCTATTGCGCAACACATCATCGAAACATCGCCCGTATGTTCTCCAGACGTAGCATCCAAAGTAATTACTAAATGCAAAAACAAAAGGGAGCTAGCCACATACGAAGCCTTATGGATAAACAAATTGCAGCCGGATTTATGTTAGCAGAAGAAGCACGTACAAGCATTGAGCTTGAACTGGATGTGACGCACGCAATTTGATTGGTTTCTATTTTTCACACTCTCTCTATGTTCAAATATTTCTATCTTGTTTTGCTTTCCAATTTATATATAAAGATATGTTCATGAGTAGATATTTGAGAAGACCATGAGAAAGAAAATTTTCTTATATATGATAAAATTTCTTTTTGTTAAATTAAAATGTATTATGTTTTCTATTCAACCACTGAATAACTCGGTTCTATTTTGTCTCTACGCAAGTTATCCACTAGTAAAACTATCTACTATTCTTCTGTAGGCCACACATAATTGCATATTTTCCATGGCTATGTGGTTGTGAAGCACCATTTTTTAAATCTTTGATTTAGTTAAGTCTTTTTATGTGCTTGTAAGAAGTTATACGCTTACGACCAAAAAGATTTTGCGTGCTAGCCTAATTGTGGGCTCTTTATTCGGTTTTTAAACTGCTTTATTGATGTCAAGAATAATCTGTTACGACTTCAAAGATTTAAAACATCATTGATTGCGCGTATGGTGATAACTATGATTTAATTCAAGATTTTGAGAATGATATAAACATCAATCCTATGATATCTGTTCATTTTGGAGTACAAACTAAGCACTGTATAAGATAGCGAAGGCAGTTCAGTTTGCCTTTATTGACCGGGTTTTTTGGATGAGTTTCCCTTGCTACTTTATATATAATGGAATTGGTGTTTATGTTAAGCTCGTATTATTAATTAAAATGCATATCCATTAAAATTGCTATGCTCGTCACATTTCGCGACTGATTGATTAAAATTAATTCTTAGATCTATGTTAAATTATTTAAGGCTCAGTTTACATGGTTTCAAATTGTACGAATGAGAATTAAATTTATTAATAAACTTTTGTTGGATTTTTTCAAATTATGGATATTTTTATTTAAATGTACCTTTACAATGCATAATTACCGTGTTAATAGACATACATGCGTACATGGATAAATGCATACGTTTATATGTGCGTACTCCACACACGAAAGCATACATACATACAGTAAATTCTATTTGAGATCCCGACTGACGGTAGTTTTGCTATGCTGTTGGACTGGTTAAATAAAATGGTACTGGTGTTTATTTAAAGCAAGAAAACTTGATTTAAAGAATTGTTCACCATCCGTGAAGTCAATAGATGTTTCATTGTTTAAATTATATGCATATGGCGAAAGCTGCAGAAAATTAATGACCGTGAATACAATGAAATGATGCAGCCGGTAGTTTAAGTCACGAACAATATACGCAAGCCTACGGAGGTGAGAGCAGCATATCTAATTTTGCTTTACATTGACCTTAATCCTTGCTAGACAGTTTTCTGACGTGCTCTGGTGTTGGTCATAGGAGATTGAAACAAATCAGTATATGTGACTGATGGTGGTATTGCTGTTTTTGGACTGATTAGATCCAATGGGATTAAAGAATTAAAGAAAAATGGAGAAGTTGATATTTCTCGCTAGGGTCCGTCAATCATGCGACCTTAATGTTTTAGTGTTCAAAGGGCACAAACGTATCGACGATATTATGTAGAAAAATTCACTTTTTCCATTTTTATGGGTGATGATTGCTTCTGTTGGGAATATATCACGTTTAATTGTTGGATTTGACATAGAGGAGCCTTTGAAAAGCATTGACGACACAATATCTGAATTACGATAATCAAAGCTAATTAGCATTAAAGTATAAGTCAATAAAACTTAACTCAATTTTAGCCTGCATATTTTCTGTTTAACTTGATGGAAGTGAAATCATAATGCGTATCGAATTTCCACAAATACTTATGACAATAATTTAGATGTTCTTTAATTCTGTTATTATTATTGCTTTTATTGACAAGCATGTAACTGCCTTTTGTGTATTTTAGTCGAATTCTTCTTTTGACCTACGATATTTATACTTTGCGAGATATCTCCATTTTGCATTCTGGGTTTTTTAAGGCAATTCACGAGTCACTGCTAAAGACTAAAGTAAGTAATTCTTCCTAATAAATGTATATTTTTTCGAATTCCAATAGACGGTTTGTAGTTTACATGTTTTTGTTTTTATAGGATTGATTATTTGACCATAATATTTCCTGCCCAAACTTCTTCAATATATTGCATGTCTAAGCCTATGCGACACTTGGACTAGAATTTCGATCCTTTATGTATGCTCTATTTTTAGAGTCTATTCGTATATTGTTCGTGTTATCCAAGCCTTGCACATGATAGCGAATGAACTCCACTTGCCAGGTCGTGATTTCGTCCTCATTCGGAAATTCTGTAGTACTAAGGAATGTTGCATGGAGTAATTGAATTCAAAACCATTTGGATAAAAGCCTAAGAGATTATACTATAGTTCTCAGGAATCAGCCATATGATTTAGATTATATCTGTTTAAAGTTTCAATGCAATAAATCATTAATTGTATTATTGGTACAATCTGAAGTGGAACGCAGTATGGTTGAAACTGTGTTTATTGGTGTTTTACGACATTTTTGGTTTATATCGACAATATAGTTTTATATGTAAAAATGAATTTATTGTTTATGTCTTTTAATTGTTAAGTATGACTGACATTTCGCTTAATCTTCTGTTTTTGCTAATTTCAAGGACTTCAATCAAACTATTTCACCGGAGAGGCTGTTATACATAATTCAGTTTTTCCAACGTGGCAGCCTGCTTTCACTTGATCACGTGTTGGAATTAAGAAATATCCATAAAAATGATCAGTGCTGGACATTGGTTGTTGATTTTTATCGAAATATAAACGTATAAAACTCATTGAAAGACTTTGTTTTATTTTAAAAGGTATATCGCGATTTTACTGGGCCAAATTTTATAAAATATCGCTGTGTTCTGTAATATTAAGGTAAATTGATCTTAGAATTAAAATTTGTCACTAGAATTTCAGATATATGCGTTAATTAAAAAAAACTTGATGACTAGAACAAATCTAATCGTAAATTTTGGTATAAATGAATGCATCCGCACGTTCAACTTCCAATGAACTCAATAGATAACCGTTTCAGAAAGTTGTCATGGCTGCGAGAGCTATCTATTATTATCCATTCTCTGAAGCAGAAAGGAAGACCAGGTATATGCGTTAATTAAAAATAACGAGATTACATATTGGTGTGTATACTGTGTTAAACGACCTTGAATTTATTCAAAATATTGAAATTTCTGTAGAAATCGTTTGGCCGGGTTCGACTCCAAAAGTGATATAGATGACATATATGACGATTGGGTGCAGCGTGACATTCCACACGATTTTAGACTTTGTTAAACTTGGTTATAGCAAACGTGTCCTGGTTTACAAAATATCGCATTGACAATTCCTGGGTTCATTTAATGGACGGTTGGAGCTTGTTTTACATTACCGCCAACAAAAAGACTCACACGCAGAATTTTTAAGTATGCAAGCTAGTGACTATGCTTTATATCCACTCAGGAGAGTGTTGCTGACACCTCGTCAAATAATGCTTCAATGAATTAGTTGATTATGGCGAAGGAAATACCACGTATTTGCCGAAGGCCTGTGCAAATCAAACGAAAGTAAGATGATAACTTCGAATTCATTTAGATCAATGAATATTCACGTCTCCAAACAGTCCACATTTGCGGGAACTTTATTAAGCACGACATCGCTCTGCGTCCGAAGCGCTTGACAATATGAAATTGCAGCAATTGTTTGTTGCAACGACGGCGTGACTCGAAAGTGTTTGAATTTGATCTACGAATTCAATTCTTGGTCGAAACACTATTCGCCCCTCTCGTGCTTCACCAATTACTCTGAAGATACTAGGAGTAAAAGATTTTGGTTAAACACAAAATGTAGCTGTATCTTTAGTTTAGAAGGGAACTACAAAAATAATCTCGTTCGGTTTGGACGATTAACCCCTAAAATTAGCGACAGTAAGCTTCTTTATCTCCATAAGTTTTTTGTCAGACGTGAAGCTGAATATCGATCGTGCTCAATAACGATCGTGTAACGTGATCGATGAATCACTACTTTTCCAATTATACTGTCTGACGTTGGTTGCGTTTTGGTGGGATTTCGAAAGTAATTGGCGTGTCGCGGGTTGAAAAAATTCATCGCCCTAAGCAGATAGATTAATGCTAATTGAACGATTTATGTATACACTTTGCTTCGTCGCTAACTAGTTTCTCTTCGCCAACATTAAGCAAGTTATATCCTTCATCTGCTGTGTGTAGAAGACTGATTAGATCCACTGTTTAAATAACAGTATCAATTTTGGCCAGCTTTTGCGTCAATGACAGTGAGCAAACCGTACTTACATGGCAGAATATAAGCGATCAAGACAATATGGTATGCAACTGTAATTTTTGGTGGTTTATGCTGCTACGTCTTGTGAAATGATGCGTTGGTTGTGTTCACAAACAGATTATTGCCAAGTGAGAGATTGAGGGGCCTCATGATTGTCAGAGCTATTTTTAGTCAGTGGCTTTTTTTACCAGCTGCGTTGCTCTAGCTTGATAATAACAGATGTTCAAAACAAAATGCCTCATTTAATTAGTTACTTCATTCAAGATTGTGATCTTAATCTGAACACCAATTCCATAATTTACATACATTTTTTGTATAAACTAAGCGTTGTATAATGTAGAAAAGGCAATTAATACCGTAGATCTGGTTCGTCCTTATTAGGACACGCCAAGCTCTGTTCAGAACCTGCCGGGGATAGGGCTCGGACTTGGGCACGTCTGCTTCAGAATCTGTTGCGGTAACCACTGAGCAACCCTGTCTCATTTAATGGCTTTTACAAGAATATGCCTTCATCCTAAGCTGAATGGTTTGGAATCAATGCATGCATAAACACAATGCTCAGAACTAGAGGCATAATGGGAATTTAGCGAGCACACAATTTGTGTAATGCTTTATTTGAAATTTTATTTTAAGAAGTGAGAGCCGTATATCTAGTTTTGCTTTCCATATATATGAAATGCGGTTTGATCCTCGCCAGTCAGTTTGCCGTCGTACTCTAAAGATGAGCACGAAAGTTCAAAAGGCGTCAGTGCATGCGACTGGCGGTAGTTTTCATGTTGTTTGACGACTGGTTAAATAAAATGCGATTGATGTTTACTTCAAGCTCGCAAACGTGGTTTAATGAAATGTAATTCTTAACGTTGCATTACTTTCTGACACCATCGAATTTATCGGTTAGGTAGGTTGGATTAGTGGTTAGGTACCATAGCAGACGTTCACATGTTCGAGCCCTGTCCGCAGAGAACTCAGGACCGGTCTACTGAATTCACGAGATAATACGTTCAGTTCAAGCTGTCTTTGATTTATTCTTGTGGTCATAATTGAACTAATGTATTACTACAACTAATACAAAATTGCATATGCATAAGTTTTCCGTCACAGCCAGTATCTAACTGTTATATATTTAACTGAATGATGTCTGATTACCGCGGAATATGATAATTGATATCGGTCAATGCCAGAGTGTATGGATTTGGTGGACTAATTGGTGTTCAGAAATAGTTGTAAATCTCATAAATTTTGTGAAATTTTGCAAACATTGAAATCTATTTTGTTGGTACCATGTACCGACGCGGAAACCATGGTGTTGGTATCAGTACTGATATAATAGCTATTATGTTGTTTCCCTTTAGAGACTTGGTATATATATATATATATATATATATATATATATATATATATATATATATATATATATATACTATTTTAATGAGAGCTGGATTTAAATTCGCATTATCGAAGACTTTTTGTATGAAGTTAGCTTCACTACTGCAGGTTTACACATTCATATAGGAGATGGTACCGTCCAATTGCCCCACATTTCTCATCCAAATACATTGTGGTTATGGGGCTTAATACCGGCTCCTACTGATGAGTCGCCAGTAAGCACGAATCGAAAAGACACGAAATTTGACGTTCCATTCACACTGTCTTTGTTTTATATTTCTGGTCATATTTTTACTAATTTGTTACTAGGTGCAGTACACCTAATACACAATTGCATATATATAAGTTCTCCGTCATAGACATTATCTAACAGTTTTATACTGGATGAAATATCAGTGCTACATTATACATTGTTTAGTTTATACTGACAATGGTATGTACAAGGAGGGTCAAGATCACAACCTTCATTATATTAATTCTTATCACCGCCCGCGCAACCATTGTTCGTTTAAGCATATGTGAAATTTGTAGATTGAACTCTGTTTGAATTGTTCTACTTCGTCTATTAACCGTTTCTCATGCATTTCGAGACTGTATTTACTATTATTCGCTATTGCTTTATTAAGTTTTTGACCGGCGTAGCATTCATTTACTATCTTTATTTTATTTCAAGAGTTTCTCTATAAAATCTGTTAAAAGTTCGCGTTTGAAATGCGCGTTCTGTTTGCATTCGCCCAAATTTACAATATGGTGAAGCTCTAACGCATGAAGAGCCATATATCATTTGTAACATGGCTATGCTTACTTTGAGTTTTAAGTTATTTTCTAATTTTAATCGGTCAAATAGATTCTTTCGCTCAATCTTAAATTCATTATTGACACGGAATTTCATAAACAACAGATGATTCATATAGTGCGTCCTTTTTCATTTAATAAGAATGCACGGCGTCTAATGCACAAGTTCTGTTTAGGTTATTTTATATTATGAAGGCTAAAGGGTTTACTTTCATTTCTTACTCTGTCTGATATAAACTTTAACATCCAATCAACTTGCCCTGCGCTTTTGACATAAAAAGCTCCACATTGAAACATTTTATAGTTTCTTCGATTAATAATCCTTTTATTTTATGTGGGTGATCATTAATTTCATTTACATTTTAGCTTTGCTGTAGCACACCATATCCAAACGATATTCAGTGAAACCCACAAGGAAGATTTATTGCTGATATTGCCTTGCCTTAAACCTTACTTGGCCATAATGGTGTTATGTAGAGGCTTAGCTTGCCTCATTTATGTGAGTTATCTCAATAAATATGATCATAGTAACTAGGTACTCGCTTCGCCTAGTAAATCGTATTAATCATTTGTGTGCCAAAATTATTATTTTTGTTGTTATTACTAAAAATTTTCTTGTTTTTTATTTTGCTTCCGATTGGCTATGTGACAGTGAAACATTAATAAATATTGGCATTTGTTTGGCTATGAATGATGATGATGATGACGATTTGACCTAATTGTAGGCAAGTTGTAGACCGCACTTTTGGTGATTGCCAGGTGAGTACGATTCACTACCCCTACAATATGGCTGTCTCCTTCCAAGACGGAAGTATATAATTTTTGACGTATTAGCGACTAAAGCTTATCAGAAGTGACAGCTAATTGCTAGAATTTTGCTGTGTTTTGTGTCCCAAATTTAGGACAATTTATTATTTTTGATTTTAGATCATCCGTTCTGCGTGGCAGCTGATAAGGCAACCCTAATTTTCCTGTACGATTGTAGATACATTGTGAAGATTATTTTTTTATTTTTGAATATTTAAAAACGTGACTGGCGTACCTTCTATCAGAAACGCCAGTCCTCCATCCTTCCTATTAGGAAAGCAGAGAGCATCAATACAAGATAAGGGATAGGATCATCACAAATACAAATAAGAAAGCATTTGAAATTACGTGAGGACACGTACGTGCATACTTTGAAAAAAACGTGACATTTAGTTTAAATACGTATATAAATAACGAAAAGAATTGTTGAGGCTCCTTTGCTTCTATTTGCCAAATTATGTTTATCCAACAAGGTAATTTTCTAATTCTCAGCTTCATTGGGATTTTCAGTTTATCCTGTTGTAGCTCAATCCTGAGGATCATTCAATTATGCATTTTAAATTCTCTGGTATATACCTCAATTTCTGAAATTAATATAAAAAACAGTGAAACCTTATAACGTACACACGAAAAATCGATATACATTAATTGTGTGCCCTGAATAATTGTTGAAGATACTTTGTGACATCATTTTTTAAAGCGTGGTGTGTTTGAATGGACAAGCACCAGGCAAAATCTGAATATGCAATTAAGACAGCCGTTGATTGCTTAATAGCTACCAACATACAAACTCGAAGTTAATAATACAAATGTTCATTTCAATAGCACTTCTCCAATAATGACAGATTGGGGATGGTTAGTTGGAACTTTGGGTCTATAAGGATGCCGTATGAGTTCCACCTAAAGAAAAGGCCAACCGAATAACTTTAGTTATTATATAACTGAAAATTCTGCATAGTGTGCAACAGAATGGCTGTGTAGTTAAAGCAACAGATTCCGAAGTAGTCGTGTCGAGGTTCGAGCACTGTTCGCTAAAGTTCATACAAATTGAGAAGTAAAATTATGAACACAAGTTGCTACAGCAAATCCATACACTCTAGCCATTATAGATATCAATTATCATTTTTCGCTGTAATCATGACATCATTTAATAAAATATACAACGGTTAGATACTGTTTGTTGCGGAGAAAAAAAATATATATACTCTTTTGAATGCGAGCTTTAATAAAATTCATTGTACCCTTCCTGTGTGCAAAAACAAAAAGAAATTTTATCAGATATAAGAAACGTTTCTTTCGCATAGTCTCCTCAAATATCTACTAATGAACATATATTTATATATAAATTGGAAAGCAAAACAAGATAGAAATATGTGAACATAGAGAGAGTGTGAAAAACGGAAACCAATCAATTGCGTGCGTCACATCCAGTTCAAACTCATTGCCTGTACATGCTTCTTCTGCTTGCATAAATCCGGCTGCAATTTGTTTATCCATAAGGCTTCGTATGTGGCTAGCTCCCTTTTGTTTTTGCATTTAGTAATTACTTTGAATGCTACGTCTGGAGAACATACTTGCGATGTTTCGATGATGTGTTGCGCAATAGCAGACGTGTATTCACCATTTGATTTAAAACAGGCGTTCAAGTTGCAATGTTCTCTCATTCGAGTAATTAACCGTCTGGTCGATCGGCCTACGTAAGTTGATCGACAACTTGCGCATGTATATTGGTAAATAATATTTGATATCGACATTAACGGCTGTTTCTCTTTGATTGCTGGTAAAGGCAAGTGTGTTACCCTAAATAACACTCGTAGTTTGGCTGCATTAAATGTGCGTGTCAATGCTGCTTCAACTTTCTTTTGTGCCATTCGGGAAACTGCATCCCCCTTAAATGGGATGTTTAGGTAGACTGTTTTCTTTTCTGGCCCATAATACGTCTGTTTCTGTTTAATTCCCCTTTTAATAATTGATTCAATTAATTTTCTGGGATAGCCATTAGACATTAAATCGTTAATTGCTTTATTATATTCATTTTCTTTAGAATCTTGACTAACCAACCTGTCAATTCTTGAAAAGCAACCACGAACTGTTGATAATTTATATTGAAATGGCACAAAACTGCTGTAATGTAAATACTGTGCAGACCATGTTGGTTTATGGTAAATTGTTCTGCTTAATTTACCATTAGTTTCTTTCTTTAATAGTACATCTAGGAAAGGCAGACAGTCATCTTTCTCGTGCTCTGACGTGAAACCGATATTCTTATGTGCTTTGTTGAAACTTTGAAGCAATGTTCGTGATTGCGACCTGTTCTTAAGTACAAGAAATATATCATCCACGTACCGTATATATTGAGCACATTTACTTATGTCACTCTTTAATGATGTATTTTCTAGGTGCCCTAGAAAAATCTCAGCCAACACTGGAAATAAGGGGCTTCCCATTGCCACACCATCAGTCTGTTTTTAGATGCTTCCACTAAAACGAAACAAACAAACAAAAGGGAGCTAGCCACATACGAAGCAAATTGCATCCTGATTTATCCAAGCAGAGGCATATACAGGCATTGAGCTTGAACTGGATGTGATGCACGCAATTGATTGGTTTCCGTTTTTTCACTCTCTCTATGTTTACATATTTCTATATTGTTTTGCTTTCCAATTTATATATAAAGATATGTTCATTAGTAGATACTTGAGGAGAATATGAGAAAGAAATGATTCTTTTATCTGATAAATGTTTTTGTTTTTGCCATCAGGAAGGGTACAATGAATATATATATATATATATATATATATATATATATATATATATATATATATATATATATATGCAATTTTTATTAGGTGTTGCGGACCTAGTAACAAATTAGTTCAATTATGACCAGAAGGATAAACCAAAGTCAGCATGAACGGTACGTATAATGTCATGTGTACATTCTTATCGTGCTTTTTGGCGACTCATCAGTAGAATCCGGGGTTACGCCCTATGCTTAATGGGTGAGGAAGGTGGGACAATTTGACGAACGCAATATCCTATTCCAATGCGTAATCAAGCAGTTGTGGAGCTAACTTCATGTAAAGTCTTCTAAAATGTGACTTCAGAGCGAACTCACTATACATAATATAGAACGAACATGTAAGGGGTAACAACACTATAATTGCCGAGTCGGTACGCTCAGTGCTGCGGAGATGCGCATTTGATAGAATCACAGACTCCGAAGCACACGCGCCCAGGTTCGAGTTACGTCTGGACTATACTTTAATAGTTTGTAATAAGGACTAAACCGCTCTACTGGATGGAATGCTTTTGATACATTATGAAATGTTTAGGCTATACTGACAAATGTGTATACATATAATTTATTTGGTAATTATATCTATCTTGCAAACTTGACTTAAATAATTGAAAGGTTACCTTGTTCAAAATAAAAAAGATGTATTTCGGTCTTTCCTCGTGTCGTGATCTGTTTATCTCTCTCCCGAAATCTGATATTTTTCTACATTGCCTATGGTGATATTTTTGGTTGAACCAACTGAATTGTTTTCATATATTCCTTAAAAGGAAATTTGTTTTGCATAATGCAGTCATCGTTCGAGCTGATACCACAATTGGCGGTTGTAGGACAATTGATAGTACTCTTAGGTCGGTAAGATATTGATTCCATTACATTTCTAGGGGTACAGTTTGTTTTATTTATTGATTGATGGGTTCTCACTGGTCCTGTCACACTGAAGCCGTCCTTAAACTACTTGTCCGAACATGTCATTGAAACGTGATTTTTCGATTTTTTCCCAAATTTTCGGAACTTCATTTCAATCTCAGCTTCAGAGTTGAAACCATACTCGCAGAGAAACGCTTTTTTATACTGACATGTGTGTATACATATAATGGAATTGGTAATTATATCTAGTTCGTAACCTTGACTTAAATAATTTGAAGTTTACTATGTTCAAAATAAAAGAGTTACGGTTTTCGGTCTCTCCTCAATTCGTTATCTGTTCAGCTTTTTCTCGAAATATTGCAATTTTCTGCGGGACATACGTTGGCATTATTTGCGGAACAAACTGAATAGTTTTTTTGCTTTTATTGAGGCATAGCTTGTGTTAAGTATACCGGTAAGGCCCACGAAATATCATGTCAGAGAATTCTACTGTTTTGAATTGCCTGTTTAGAAAAAAAATGTCGTACGTCAATGTCGGATATTTTACATTTAACTACACGATAATACAAATTTAAATACTATTAAATACACTATATTCAACAAAATAATAGAGAATTTTATTTTATTCTTCCTATGATAATTTTTTCCAAACTCCCTGTCATTGAAGAAATTGTCAAATTGTGCGATACAGAACTGTATGCTCTGCTGTTTATTAAAACAAACTCTGCTGTATAAAATCGAAATTTTATGCATTATCTTACGATTAAAATATATTGTCACTTAAAAAAACCTTACAAATAACCTGTTTACTTGCTGTTGAATCTGAAAATTTTTCTGCTACGATTTCGCGATTGAATTTTCTTTTCCTCTTAACAAATAAGTATAAAAACTAATGATACATCAGGCATCACCGTTTTCTTTTGGCCAATGCATATACAAGAATAGGTAGCAGAGAAGTCTTGTCAAGAAAAGTTGTTTGCGCATTAACGTGAATGTGCTTGCCTTTTGAATCAATAGTTATGCTTGGTTGGCCAAGACAGTGATGGCGCATGCTACAGAAATGCTAAATTATTTAATTTAGAAAAGGAGTCGGTTAGTCCAAAAATTCCATTTTACAGTCTGCGCAGATCACGAAATTGGTCAAAAACACGCCCATGAAATTTAAATCAATAAATCTACTTAGAACGTTCTGTAGACATGTGTCTGTTGCTTCTGCACTATCGCTATAACTGTGCAATAGTTTGAGAATATAAAATAGTTTTATTCTTTTTAATACAAGTCATGGAGCAAACTGATACATGTCGAAAATGTTTCATTAGCAATAACTGAAATGCATGAGAGAAAAAAACATTCATATGTGCAATAGTGAACTGAGCGAACACCTGGTAAATACAAGAATATCAAGATCAAAAACATCACATTGTAACACGATAATAATAACCGCTACACGCACAGAAACATACTCGTATCCACTCACAAGTTAACCAGCATTAAACTGCCAACTAAAAGTAAAAGTCAAACTGAAAATCAGACCATTTTTGCTCCACGTAAACGAGAATATTAATAATTTAAAGTTTGTCATTTGTAGTTGTGTATCCTCGAAATAAACCTGCCATACTTCACAATTAGCATTCACTTAAATATAAAAACATTCTCCACCAAAAAATTGTACTTAGGTAGCAAAGGCAATTTATGAAGAAGTGAAAGTTCATCCATCCAAGTAATGTGCAGAATTTGTCGCGGACAGGTCTCGATCCTGGGCACATCTGATTCCATATTTGTTGTGTAATGACAGATCGGAGCTGACCAGTTAGACCACCAGAGCTGAAGTGATACGAAATATGTTCCACCTGAACGAAATCTAACAAACAATTTAATTTGGCATTTGACATCAAATTTAATATAATATGCGTCACGGGTGGTTCAGTGGATTGAGTTTTGGACTCCAAAGGAACTACTGCTCCTGGCGAATTCTGGTCAGAGTTCTCTATGAAGACGAAACCTATCCACCGGGAAAATAATCATTGCTAACTGATGCAATGTTTAGATTTTGCTTTCATCTTTGAGGCTGATCCCAAAATTGACTTGCGGGACAATTTATAGCATTCATAGGACGGTAAAATCTTGATTCCTTTATATTTCTGGGTGCACAGATTGCTTTTTTATAGCTATTCTCTTATACTCACATTCATATCCGAAACTACTCACTTCCTCACACAAAAACTTATACACGCATATATGCACACTCTAATTTAAATTGACATTTATAGAATGAATATAATTAATCCGTATGGATTGACATATACGCCTATCCGTGATGTCACGATATTTTAAATTGATTTCATCCATCTATATATATATATATATATATATATATATATATATATATATATATATATATATGGTGTACATATCTAAATAAACATTTAAGCATAAAGAGGAGAACACGATACTGCATGTCAATAAAGTCACATTCGAAGATATGATTTAGCTAGGTACTCACGATATAAGAAACACTGGCATCTATAAAGATATTTCTGCGGTTACCAACAAGGGCTTCACGTTAGACGGTGAATAATGTTCTTTTAATTGCGTTGTCTATGTCATTTTTACGTTACCCTCAGTTCGATTGCTTCGTAGAGCATTATCCTCTCAGTCATCGTCATATTGACGCAGGTAATAAGGCGGATATATTCTGATAGGACAGAATCAGCATATGTGTGTAGCATAGTTCTTGGTTGGAAGCACTGTGCGATATGGCGTCCAGCAAAGCTCAATTGTGATCTTGTTGCAGATTTCTAGTAAAATCATGCTAGCCTTCTTTTTTGGTAGGAACGAGTTAATTGCGAGGTTTGGTCACTTTTATGAAGAGATACAGTGAAAACCACAAGGAAGCTGTACTGCCAATGTTATCTTGCCTTAAAGCTGACTTGGCCATTCCTGTGTGTTACCTATCTAAGTATCTCCATCTAGTTTATGATGGAGAAAGAGGCCACTCCAGTAATACGGCTACTGATTTCAGCGTTACTTATTACGTGAATGCCTAGCAAAGTCAGATCTCTAAAAATGAACAACATGCTGTGCTGTTTTCTCCTTTTCCGAAATTAATTGGGCACTTTGTCTTTCTCACGTGCATAAGACAATAGTTTTTGCACGGTCTTTACTATTTCCTGCTGTTTACAAGGGTAGAATTAGTTCCGATTGAGTTAGTTAATTGCTGCCCAAAGTAGGCGTATTTCAATGCGATTCTGATGTTATATTTCGCTCCCAATGTCAATAATTTTATATTCAATTTGGAATCTAGAATTACCATAATCTTATGGCTATAATTTAAGTTGTCTTCCATAACTTGCGTCGAATGCGAGTAAGATATCTTTATCAATCCATCCATTGTCGTTTCTATTAATTCCAGACCATCCATTATTTTTCAATATCTCCTTATGTCTTCTTAGTTTCTCGTGTTTATATTTAGAATCAGCTATAGCATACATATCGAAATACGTATTTTCATACCACAGGGATGATTTGCGTGAAAAATAATGAGGATAAACGAAAATGTATCCTTTTTATAGACATTCCTTTCTAATAGCCGTCTATTCTGTCTCATGTTGGCATGAAAGAATTTATTCTCTCTCATTACTTCATTTTTCAACGTGTACTGCAGTTAACTTATTTAGTTTGCTAAATTCAATAATGTTAACAGTTCTTCGTCACCGTTGCCAAATCATAAAAACATCATCAGGGAATTACCTGATCTGCGTTTTGACTAAAGCAGCAATTATTCCAGATGTTTTATTTCAACAAGAAACTTTATATTGAAACTTTTTTGCTGTTTCTTTTCTAGAAGAGCTTATTTAAGATACTGCATAAATATTTTCGCAACCGGAACATACAATTTTTGCTCCATATGAACGCATCTCACTTGTTTACAATGTTCACTTCAAAAAGTAAAGTATGTAGGCGACATTCACATTGACAATATTTCCACAACAATTATTAACGACATATGACTTGTGCCTAATAGTTTAAGCGATTCTGTTAAGTAAAGTTTCTGTGATTGTGAGTCTACAATGAATCACCGCACAGTTTGCTACTAATAGAGGCGCTCGTTAAGGATTTAAACGTTCTACATTTGCTGACATAGATGCTATTTCTTACTGAATATTTTCACACAGATTGGCATCGAGATTTTTCCAGGTTGGAGATCAGTTGACTTTGAATTGAAGTATTTGCTTAAACGACTATATCTATGTAACCGTCCCAAAATATCCGCCTTTTGATTAATGTTAAAGTGCATTTTACTTGGTGAATTGCAACATTGTAGTGGATATTTTGTTGAAAAATGTTGTTCTCCAGTTTCCATCTGTTTTACACAAACATTTATAGCGGAAAAATTTTAATCACATTTAATGACCATAACTGTAGGATATTTGGGTTTCGAATAATTACAACACTAACACACAGATCTAGATTTACAAACCACATTATATGTCGCTCCATATTATCAACTGACTTACTGGAACAAAAACATGAATAAATTTTGTCTAAATATAACAAATGTTAATATAAATACAGTGTACAAAATGTTAGTCCAGAATGATCAAATAGAAAAAGTAACAAAAAACCGTTTTGCTTGGCGTTCGGCAAGTTTCATGTTAATGCCACTGCGCCAAAATACTGATCTTAATCAAATAGTTCAGTGCACCGTCTGTTTATAACAATATCTCCAAAATACGATTGTACGGCTTTACACATTTTTTCAAGTAAAATTCCAAAGCATTGGGTTGTTTCGTTGAATTTTTGTCATGTGAAGGTACGTAGACACGCAACACCAATTCTATATTTCACACAACGAATCTACGTGCGCTATGCCAAGCCTTTATTCAATCATTTATTGTATCTATTAAAATAAAATACACCACAGGTACAGTTGCATTTGTAAATGATTTGGGATGCAGACAGCAGTCAGATTTTGTCCAGGATAAACGAAGAAAATTTTTTCAATATAATTAAATCAAAATTTTGCTGCCTTTAATCTAGATTGTGCTAATAGTCATAGAAAATCTTTTACAATTTAATCCATCAATTATGTCATAGTTTATTCTCAACTTAATGTGAGAAAGAAAATGTCAATGTTTTGTTACTGTGGGGGCACTTTAAAAATCGTGCGGCGCAAATTTCCGGAAAGTTTTTTATAATTTACAAAACATTAGACACTCTAAAATTGTAATTTGACTATGAAATAATTAGTTGTTTATATACAGGTTTCGTTTAAATCTGTGGTATATTTTGAAGAAAAATTATTGCGTGTTAATTTTTGGTTTCGACGTTTCAAGTTGAACATGTCTGAATTACAACATGTTCGCTGTCTTCAAATGTGTATGTTTTGATTTGGGTAAAATACCTGCATAAATTATTGTTAGAACATTCTTATGCGCATAATTATAATTACCGTGTATTTCTTTCATTAATTTAAAAGTTGATTAATTAAAAATTGATTTATATCATATGAATTTACTTAAAATATGATCAGAAAAATACCATAACATTTATTGGATTTCCGAAAGAACCACGTGAGTAAATTCAAGAATGATAGCAAACTAATTAGCCTACTTTCTTTGTTCCGCAATGATCCGGTTGATTATCACTTCCAAGTACGCGTTGATTTCGGCTTCGTCGTGGCTGGGTTTTGATTCTTCCCATCACTACGGAGGCTTCTACACTACTTGTGTACCTAATTGCCAGAACCATCATCAGAATTGTAATAACACATCGTAGAATGCTCCAACCACCAGATTTAAGCCAACGTCGCCAGATAACCTCAAATAGATCAAACCTCATTTTCATTGGTTAGTGCGAATGGTGTGGAAGCCTTCAGAGTGAGGGTTCGAATCAGCACCCAGCCACTATGAAGCTGAACTGAACGTGTACTTGACAATTAGGATCAATTGGATCATTGAGGCACTGAGAGTGCAGATGGACCGCGCACTAACGAGAATTGAGGATACGTTAAATGTTATGATCGCACTGCGCAACAAAGAACAACTACTTTCAAGCATACTCCCTAGTTTGCTAGATCACTTATCTTTTGCAGATTTAATAGGATCAACTTTAGATCCTACGCCGGAGCCAGAACAGGGAGTAAACTAATATTTCACTACGAAACATTACACAAAACGGCATCATTCTGAAATTACCGTAAATATTTTACGAACAAGATGTTTATGGTAATCATCATTATTTAATACAACAGATGAGATTACTTCATTATTTCCGCGAATCTCCTTACGATCAACAATGACATCCATGTTGGCATTAAATATTAAACGATGAGTGTCAGTGTTAAGCGTAACCCATTTAGACAAGAAACACAACTTACGGAATAATGGCCATGGAGTGGCGAAAATCTGAAGCAGTGCAAGCAGAGAAAGAAAGATCAAAATGCTAATTTTGATATCACTTTCGTATTCTTTAGGAGTACCATTATAGAAAAATTTAAATCCGGCTTATTTGCAAGGTTTACAAACAAACAAATTTTAGCAGCAATGTAAAAAGAGAAATATATATTCGCATAGCGAAAATTACATAACTATAAACAAATGGATTTGAAAAACGTTACTATAGATTAAACCCAGCCAAATTGCTTTTAATATTATAAAAAAAATATCGGACATCCTATGATCCACGAAATTTATTAAATTTGTCTAATGGAATCTCTTTCCAACAGCCAACACATATTGCCAGCCCATGGTATTTGTTAGACATTCTAAATAAACTTTTATACGTTTGGTTATCTATCTATTTAATCTAAATACTTTACGTTAGTGAAAAATAATCTCAAATATCACAAAATATGACTGACGTTAATTAATTTTGCCATCAAATCTGCCGGTTATTCGAGTAAAGGCATCAAAATTGTTGAAAGCTAATGTGTGTCGATTCATCAAATTAGATAGAGTTTTCACTGAAGGTCATTTCAATTCTCATTAATTTTTTTGAATAGTTACAATTATTGACATTATTAAAAATGAAATGATTGAAGTTCAATAGTTATATATTCTCATTGTGTGGGGATAAGCGCTAGGATAGTCTGCACGAACGATTGCTTGGATTATCCTTAGATTACCCGATCACGTAAAAGATAATATTTTCTTAATTATATTGCTTCGCTACTTTGATTAGTCTTGTTTCTTATTTAACCATAAGAATATAATAATTTATTTATTTACAAAATCTAAGGATTGCCATAAATTTATGCGAAAAGATTGAATGATGCATTAAGTATGAAAAATCCTACTAAATGTAATCATTTCAAGTAAGTAATGCTAGATAATGTTTGTATATATATATATATGTATATGTTTGTATATATATATATATATATGCAAATAGTTATTGTAAGCAAGTAATGCTAATTGAAAACTGTTGTGTTGTTAAATCTAAAAATCTACGAAAACAATGTCATTTTATTTGAGCATATATTTTTGATCTGCAAAAATGCTAGTAAGGTTGCATATTATTTTCTCTATTATTTGTGGGGTTGCTAGAGTTTTAGCAGATTTTTCTTTTCACAAAATAATGTTTTAACGAACGTATTTGTATCAAGCCCACAATCACCAAAACCGCCAATTGCAGCACAATCAAGAAGAACATGAATTGATTTTTGTGGTTTGTAAATTCCCGAAAGTTTTCTTCTTCTGCCTATTGAAAAGAATGAAACATAAAATTTTTAAAAAATCAGCAAGTTTAATTTGGCCAAGTCAGCAAACCGCAAATAGTATCAGTATAGACGTGCAATAGCTTGTAATAGTAAAGTAAATTTTCCATGGTTCGTATAAATATTGCCTGATCTATAATTAAGATTTCTGCATAATTCATTGCTTAAACAAAATTAAACACTTTTGTGTATTAGGTATTGCGCACCCAGTAACAAATAAGTTCCAATATGACCAGAAGTATAATCCGAAGACAGCATGAACGGAAATTATAATATCGTGCACATTCGTTTCGTACTTACTGAAGACTCATCAGTAAGAGTCGGTATTATGCCCTTTACTCTCTATATATATATTTGGTCGAGGAATGTACGAAAATAGTACGTTACAATCTCCTATGAAAATTTGTAAACCTGCATTAGTGAAGCTTACTTCATATGCAGTCTTCGACAATGCGACTTCAAAGCCAACTCAATATATATATTATATATACCAAGTCCGTAAATGGTACCAACACTATCGTTGTTGTTTTAATGTCTTATACCAATACTATGGTTGCCGAGTCAGTACATGCTACCAACAGAATGGATTTTAAGGTATGCTAAAGTTCATCAAAATTGAGAATTAATACTATTAATGAACTCATGTTACTTCAGCACATCCATAAACCCTGGCCTTGATCGATATCTGTTGTAAAATTTTGCAATTCATGCCAAAATTAAATAAAATAAATTATAGTTATATATTGTTTTGCAGACTGTTAATATATATATATATATATATATATATATATATATATATATATATATATATATATATATATATATATATTGATCGTTTATTTTCACCATTTTTAAAATGTAAGTAATAAATGTTATTCCATGGAGTGCGTTGTTTTGTTCTTATATATATATATATATATATATATATATATATATATATATATATATATATATATAAGTAATTGTGTATTAGGTGTTGCGTAACTAGTAGCAAATTAGTTCAAATATGACCAGAAGTATAAACCAAAAACTGCACAAATGGTACTATAATCTCATTTGCACATTCATTTCGTAATTACTGGCGACTAATCAGTATGAGCCTACCATATATTTTGGTGAGCAAATTGGGGAAATTGAACGGAACAATATCCAATACGTATGTGTATATCTGCACTAGGGAAGTTAACTGCAGATAAAGTCTTCGAAAATGAGACTTCAAAGCTAATTCAATATATATTATGTACATACCAAGTCTGTAAAGGGTACCAACCGTATGGCTTTTGTGACAGTTTGTGATATAAACGCTATGGTTGACGAAAAGGTGCATGATACCAACATTATGGTTGCCGAAAAGTTACATGATATCAACACAATGGATTTCAATGGATGTTAAAGTTCACTCAAATTGAGAATTATAACTACTTCTGGAAACCTGCTACTCCAGCAAATCCCCACATTCTGACTATGCACATGAGATTATAGTTCAATTAATGCTGTCTGGTTTATCCTTCAGACATATCTGAAATAAATTGTTATTATGTGTGCAACACATAATACATAATTAAATTTATCTAACTTTTATGTAAATAACTTTTCTTCCTCAAATAAATGACAATATCAGAAAATGTGCAATTGATATAAGACATCACTTCACATAAACATGTCCATTAAGTCTCATATAAATATGTAAATCTCAATGATTTTGTTATAGCCTTTATCAACACCTGAACATTCTGCAGCATTATCGCTGAATACGCTATATCAAATGTTGATGCCTTTATTAAAATAAAGACGAAAAATATAGTTTTTAACAAATTGATTTTATACAATAATTAATGATAGAGATAGATTTTTCATTGAGGCTATCTGTCTTGGTAATTAGAAATATTAAGGTACAATTCGATTGTATTATTGTGCATAAGTATCAGTACCCGAAAAAGTACATGGTGCCAACACTATGGTTGCCGAGTTGGTACATGGAACTAACACAATGGATTTCAATGTATGCTAAAGTTCACCAAATATTGAGATTTAAAACATTATAATAATGGAAAGTCTTCTATACATAATCATATATAAAATAATAAATTTAAGAAAAAATTCCATAAAATTTTTCATTTTACTGGAATATTGTTATTATATAAGCAAACCACTTTAGCGTGCGGCCGGGAATATACAGTATAAACTGCAGGTTGGTGGGCAAACTGTAAACAACAATTTCGTTTTGAGATTTGTGGACACCTTATAGTAAATGTCCGTACCAGGTTTGTGGCCGTGCAAAATCTAAGCATTCAATATCTCAAAGAAGTCCGTAGGTTTAAAATATCGTTAACTCTCAAGATGTTGTTACTTGTATATTTATAGCAGAATTTCCTCTAGGATTAAGAGCCACTTTGGATGTATATGATACATTAGAATAAGAGGGATAAAAGAAGCGCAAAGTATTGGATAAAGTGAACCGACAAAAGAAACAAAAGCTGTGTGTTGTAACAGCAGACTCGTTCCATGAGCAGAAGCACCGACTATTCTCAAAAAATTACCTTACGACAAGATATTTGTTTGGTGAAAGACAAGGTCAACAATTTAGGCAGAAGTAGGTAACATTCTTGTGGCCAACGAGCGAATTACAAACGTCGTGGAGGCAAATCATGTGAAGGGATTCAAGAACCACGCGAGTGGTGCATTTCGCAACGTGATTATGCCGAGCTTGAAAGATGTCAAGGTAATGGATGCATCTTTCTTCCGTTGGGTGGTCCCCGTTTAATTAGTAGAACCCTTACAAGCTCGAGAGCATCGATTGAATATATACGCATTGGTGCAGTCAATAATACTGCTAGATTTCGTTGTAAAAGAGATCTCGAGGAGATTGCTGACTATAACAGCCAGAAGTTCGTCCTTACGGATAAACTAAGTGGTCTTAAATAGTTAATAGACACGGCTGCCGAAGTAAACATAGTTCAATCCGATGTGGTGGAAATACATTACTTCAAATTCAAATATCAACTGTAAGCTGCCAACGGAAGTCAAAAAATGGTAAAAGGCATCAAAGAATTGTCAGTGACATAAGGGCCGAAATGATCTTTCACGTGGAACTTTCTGGTCAATGACATGAAAGACAACGTCATTGGGATGGATTTTTTATTCTTTCAACCTAGCGTTAAATCCAAAGATCCGGACTATTGGACAAGGAAGAAGGCAGTGACGTATACTGAGACTGAAACCTCTGTGGTTAGGTCAGTTCGCCTACCCAGACTTGTCGTCGCCGATGATTTAGCGGAAGATATCGAGAGATACCTGTCGATGTTTCTACCGTTCATTGCTAAGCGGAATGGGCTGAAGACAGGAACAGAACACCAAATCGAGTTGGTGGCACCATCACCCTGTTTGCCTAAGGATCTACCATTAGTGCAGCATAAGCAACACATCGCAATCACAGAATTTCTGCAATTAATGTAGAAAGGAATTTGTAGGCGTTCAATCTCCAATACTGGTAGTTCCCAATCTTCAACCTGGACAATGGCGGGTCTGTGGTAATTATCGACCATTACACTCACTAACGAAAGATGATTCGCATCCTCTATCGCACAAGAGTACTTTACTCAGGGATATATTAGCGTATGAGTTTTACACTACGTTAAATCTGCAGAAAGCCTACTATCAAGTAAATATTGAGGCAGAGTCAACACCAATTACTGAAGTATGATTTCATGAGGGTGGGCCGCACGGATTCTTATGCATCCCATTCTGATTTTAAAATGCTAGTCAGACATTCCAGCGGCTGAAAGAAGAAGTTCTTCAGGACTGTCCACTTGCTCGATGGTACATTGACGACCTTATCATATGTAGTTAATCTTGGGAAGAACACTTTGAGCACTTATCGAAGGAGGAATATTTAAAAGAATGAAAACATTGCGAAACTGAATTAATCGAAATTATCTGATCTGCGTTTTCACCATCACAGGATGAATTCCAGCTGTTTTTTTCTTCAAAATATTTTGACATACAATGGCGGATGTCTTCCTCAGTTCATACATCATCACAAGTTTTAAAAATATTATAAAGCAAGCGCGATATTTCTCTAATAGTATAATTTATATTGCAGACTGACCTTTCGCTATATCACTGCGTGTCATGCGTGTGTGTGCATATCCATAACTGTTATGTTCAACCAACTAAATGAATCTTGAGTGGCTGAATATGAATTTACCATTTACATGCGTCAGTTTATTTGTTTTATACACAATATGTGAAATGAAGTATCTGAATTCGTCCTAGCATTTTCCAATGTTGAAGGAGGCCAGTAAATCAGAAACATTCATTATAACCCCATTCGATTTTAAGTGATGAAATTAGAAATCCAAACGAAACATGCACGTGTGAAATTTCATTAAAACCACTCAGGTTGTACTCATGAAAGGCTTGTTTATTAGCATTTGTTGTCATATCATTAAATAGGCACTCGTCACTCATGTGCACGTGTGTTTATACATAACTAAAAAGGATTCAGTTAAATATAATTAATACACATGTACGTCCATCTAAATGAAACTGCAGTCAAATGACATTAATGTACCCTTTTGTACGCGTTAGACAAATTATTTATTCTGAAAGTTTGAAATTTTGTATATCTAGAATGATCACAATAAATAGGGTTGGGGCAAGACACATAAAATTCCTATTTCATAAAATAAGAAGTTTAACTATGATATTAAATAAAATATGCGACGGTTAGTAAAGAAAATTTTGTAAATTATAAGAATGAATAAGGCGGTAGAAGTCTTTTAATAAGCGTTCAACTCACTAAGAGCTACAGATCTGATAATTAATTCCAATTTTAATAATGAAATTGTAGAACAATTAAGTCATGCGGAAGTATACTCTAAAATAACAAAAGCACCAACGGATAGGCTACAAAGACAAGTAAAATTGTTAATCAATGGTATGATTGCTAGTGATGAATCAAATTCATCGCATTGTAAAATCCTCATACAAAGAGATACTGTTGCACCCATAGTGTATGGGTTTGTTAAAGTGCATAAGCCTGGTAAATCATTAAGAATTATTGTCAATGTCAAACATTGAACAACTTATAAAATTTCTAAGCTTCCGTCTCATAGATTAAGAAATTATTCCTATTTCTTAGATCATACATTGTTGAACATGTATCGGTTGGTTGAAATTGTTGGTAAATTTGTAATAGCTGAAAGTGATAGATTCGTAAGTTTAGATGTAGTATCTACGTACACGAACATACCGGTACTTGAAGACCTGATTGGATTTTGACGTTTCCGAATTTATCACTCCTTAATATTATAACAAAGTAAAATGACGATTTGATACATCATGGAGATGACATATATATGTATGTCCTCTACTTATTTAAAATTTAGGAAATAATTTTATAAACAAATTCGAGGTGTCCTAAGGGTACAAACTTTGTCGTTCCCAATAGAAAACATCTTTATGCATTATTTGGAAAATAAACCTTTTGATAAAACTCCGCTGAAGCCAAAATTATACATACGGTTTTTGATCACGTAATAATTTTCTGGAACCATGGTGATGATGAAATGGTAAATTTCTTAAATTTAACAACTCGAATGAGCAAACTTCAATTTACTCTTGAAAGGGAATCATCAGGTGAATTACCTTTTTTAGATGTCAACTTCATTATAATTGTTTGAAAATTCGAAAGAGATAATTTTAGGAAGGATACTTAATCAGGAATCTTTTACAATTTTAATTCCAATCATCCGTATCGTATGTATATCGGTATCTTAAAGTCATTAACGTTAAGAAGCAGACATTAAGCGTAGGAAGTTGGAATAAAGTAGACTGCGCGATATATTTAAGGCTAATGGTTATCCTCTTCATTTAATAGAAGCAAAAATGATGGATGTCGTAGGTAAATTTAATCATAAGTTAATGTACATAAGAGCTGATAAATGGAAGGAAGAACGTAAGATCATGGTACTACCGAACTCTAAATTAAGTAGAAAATTAGAATCAATAGCTTTAAAATTCAATATAAGGACCGCTTAAAAATATTCCTTTACCATAGGCACTAGACTTCTGACCAAAAATAAAAGATTGAACCCTTTGAAACAGAAAAAATGCATGCAATCCCATGCAATGATTGTAGTCTCAAGTATATTGGTGAGATCATGTGCCCAATCAAGGTAAGAAAAGGCGAACATAGAACTGCATGTAAGTATAGACATGTTATTAAATCTGATCTTACCCGTAATGTAGTAGAGACCGACCATACTATTAACTGGGATGATTGCAGACGCATAGCAATATGTGGTTGAAATCAAGATGACGAGCTTGATTAAAGAATCCTTCGAAATTAAATCTAGAGATTATATTATAAATGAAACAGCTGCTGAATTATTGTTAGGTTCGAGTTGGAATACAACATTTGCTAATAGTAGGAAAACCCGTTTGCATGAATCATAATCTGAAGCTAGCTCCATTAAAAGATTAAGAACATCGAATTAAGACTGGTTTATTAGTAAGCTTATTATCTAATTAATGGTTTATCAATTATTGAGAATATAATCATTCTAAATTTCACCATTTAACTGCTCGTTTACTTTTCTAAATCTCTTGGTGAGTAGAAAGCTTATTAAAAAGTTTTTATCTTCCGCATTATATTGCTTATTATTTCTTTTAATAAATTTTAAAAATTTCTTGCGTAACCATCATTTATTTTATTTCATATCTTAATGAAGCTTCTAATTTTATTTAATAGGACGTTTTTGAGTCTTGCCCCAACCATATATAATTATATCACTCTAGTAATACAAAATTTAAAAATTTAAGAATAAATAATTAGTCTGACGCGCGCAAAGGGTAAATTAATGTCTTTTGAATGCAGTTTTGTTTAGATGGACGCACATGTGTATTAATAATATTTAACTGAATACTTTTAGATTATGTATACACACACATGCAAATGCGTGACGTGCGCCTATTTAATGATATGACAATAACTGTTATTAAATCCTGAGTACAACCTAAATGGTTTGAATGAAATTTCACACATGCATGGCTTGTTCGGATTTCTAATTTTATCACTTACAATGGAATGTAGTTATGCTGAATGTTTCTGATTTATTTGTCTCGTCCCACTCAAAAATGTGAGAGTGACCTTACTTACGTCATTTCACACGCTGTGTATAAAAAATTGTCTAACGCATGCAAATGGTAAATTCCTATTCAACCACTCAAGTTATAACCGTTGTTTTAGAACAGGTTAAACTGGAATTTTTTGGTAGTTATCTCGACATTTGGTGCACGAAAAGAGTACGATCAAGAAGCCCTGGCCCATCAATTTTAGGCAAGAGAACAAGGATAAATTTCAGATGGTGAAAGACCTATTGTGTGAAATTTCCACATTAGCACATATGGATTGGACTAAGCCTTTTATGCCCGTCAAATAGGCGTCCGATGTAGCCATAGGGCAATGTTACATCAGAGAAAATTTTTTACTGTCAAGCCGATGGGACTTTATAGTAGGAAACTCCAGGACCGTGAAAGCGATGTGATACGCTTGCGGTTTATGTTGAGATGTCGCATTTCGGACGGACCCCAGTTCATGGTATTGACTGATCATTAGTCGTTGACAAGTATCCTAGGTAAGATAAACTGGCTTTACTATGCTTGGCGGGTGAATTCACAAATAACCCGACTAGCAGAGTCTGACTTCACCATCGTTCATTTTTCGCTAAAAGAGTATGAGAAGGCTGACAATCTCAGCAGACCACGCGAAGCAGACATAGATTTGAATCGGTCGTAGCCATTCAATGGCTCTATTGCATTTTCGAATGATTTAACCTGACAATTGGTGGAAGCGCAGATCGTTGATCCTTTAGCATTTATGTTGGCTAAGAAGTCAGCGTACAAACGAAAGAGGGTTGGAGATAGGTGGTTACGGTGTGAAGTGTCCAGAAGCCAAACTAGACCGTATATGCCGTTGGAGTTTTGTACAAAATAAATTTAACAGCTGCATGAAATGGGCCATCATGCATTAAGGTAACTATCAGTTTGGTCACTGAAAGTTATGTATGGCCAAAGATGCCGAAAGACATAATGGCTTGGGTAAAGAGATATGCCAGTTGTAAAACTTGGAAAGTTTGGCAATATTCTAAGACCGAAGTGAAAATAAATGGTATACCAGCGGTTCGTTGTATGCATGTGGATGTCGATATTATAGAAATGTCCGAAATTTCTGGTCAGATATATTTTTTCACAATGGTTGATCGTTTCAGCCATCAGTTTGAAGTTGCAATCCTGAAGGATATGACAACTCACGAAGTTTTAGTTACGTTCTTACAAAATTGGGTGTCTCAATATCAAGTACCGCTGAAAGTAAATAATAAACGTGATAATCAGTCTGTCTGAACTCTTTCTCGGGTCATTGGACGTCATAGGCATTGAAGTATAGCATAAAAGTGCATCCAATCCCAGAGCTAATAATATGGTTGAGAGGCTTCACAGGTAAGTGAATGATGCATTACAATTCACTGGAAGATCTAATTGGATACATAATTTTCATATAGTTTTGCTTGCAGTACAAAACAGGTACAGAGCACAGTTGGAAACATCCATAGCAGAGCTTGTTTATAGAGAGCCATTGAGGTTACCTAGAGTTCTTCTTATAGACGCTTCAAGTTGTCTCGATCGCGCCTCTATCTCAGTAGATTGGTTTGTTGGTGCATTGAGCGACAACCTGAATGGCTTAGCTCCAATAAAAACAATAATTTCATTGTGAGAATGTTATTTAACTTCATATTTAATGCTGGCGCCACATGTATACATTACCACTGAGAATAGACGAAAGTTCCTGATTCCGGTTTGTAAGGGGTCATTCAAATTCAGTCGCATAACTGATAAAATGCATTCATAGAAGTTAACGGCACAGAAGGGTATGCAGCACTGAATCGCTGCGTTCCACAGTTTACCTGGATGGAGAAAAAGATTGAGTAACAAAACCCATCAAAGAATCAAGTGCCAGAGGCGAGATCTGACTCGAAAATGTGGGTAAAAGAATACAAGTCAAACAAACGTGAAAAGGAAATGAAGCCTAATTTCAAGAGAAAGGAGAAAAGCGACCAACATTATATGAAAATGAAAACTAGAAAATTACCAGCAGGACATGGCGAAACATATTACAGAAATGACATCATGATATCTAAGAATGATGAATACGTTTTTATATGAGCAGACACCTTGAACAAGAGGGTGTATGTGGAAGTCCATAACTCCCAATATAAAAATTAATCAAATTTTATTTTTGGACATTTGATGTTATGATGGTTTCTTAGGGAAAGTTATGTTTTTTAAATAATGTAATTATTTTTTAATTTTCTTTGTTGAAACTGTTAAAGTTTACGGTTTGTCCCCGTTTAATTTATCAATCACGATATTTTGTGAGGTAAACTCTTCCTTTGTTCTGGTACAACCATATCTGATTTCCTGTAATTGATTCTTTGACAGTGACATATTGGATTTGCCACAAATAATTAGTTCTATTGATGTGTAGGGATGAATATCAAATTTGTCACGTAGATTGATTGCACTCTCTGATTTTAAGACCTTCATTTCATAAATTCAAACTGTGGCCATCAGTGAAACGTTAAGCATTCGCATACAGTTTTAATAAATATTTTGTAATAAATTTCACTTTAATATAATGGATAGCAGCATTAATTGTAAGGATGTAGAGCAGTCGATCGAAGGACATGTGTGGAGGTAAATTAACTTATGGGACATTAATTAAATTGTAATATAAAAAAAATTAATTTTGGACAACTGATGTTACTGCTGATTTCGATAAATAGTTTGTTTTTTTTTAAAATACTGTAATTTTTTGAAATTTTTCTTTGTGCATATTTTCGAATATTTTGATTTGACATTTGTGTCTTTATTATTCAGTTTTCTAAAGCTTTTCAGTTGTTGTCCTATACTTTTTAACCGTACATTTGCACAGGTTCAGGTTGAGTACAACCTATTGAAGACGTTTTAATATGCAGATGGCATGGTCATAGTGTTCAGTAACACTTTAGCATCCAACCTCTCTTTACTTCTTATATCTCAGCTTTTATCCTCTATCCATTCGCTGCTTAGCAAAATCGGTCTCAAACTAAACCCCGTTAAGGCTCGTTTGATGAATCTCTCCTTTGACCCATTCTGTTCTCTCCCGGATGCAAATTGTCCCCTTGATATTGAAATAATAGACTCCGCCGAGCACATTGATATTGATTTGTCAAAATCTCTAGACCGCTCTCCACATTTTAAACATACTACTTCCAAACTCTTCAAGTGGACCCGTTTGATCTGCTTTAAGTCTAACAACTCCACTCTCCAACTCACATTGTTCAAGGTCTACGTCCAACCCCTCATTTCATGAGCTAACGAATTTTATTGTCCACTAACTGTAGCCTCCTCGTACGCCATCTAACAGATTTCCTCCAGATTTCTTAAGCGAGTCTTCCCTCACGCCTAATCCTGGCTAAACTTCTACCGCTGTGGTTTACCCGTCACTTACGAGTCATTTCTTTTGTTTACAAGATCACAACTTGCCTATCACTGTATAATTTTGCTCATGCAAGTCACCACTATGCTACACGCTCCAGCAACTCTTCAATCCAATCCAACCACACTCCCAATATATTCAAAAAAATCTATCTCTTTTTCAAAGCCACTAGTGTATTCAACGCTCTTCTCGCGAAAATAAAGCTCCTATCCCAGCACGAATTTAAAAAGGCGGCTCAAAATCACTTCTTTAACAAATTTCTATGCGAGACATCTGATTTGAAGCGCAATTGGTTCTTTCTTAACCCATAACACTTCTTTTTATCCCAAGGCTATATACTTGTTATTATTTTTGGAATGTGAAGTCTCTCCTGGCTAGCCCTTCATTTCCACTATTCGCCTCTGATTCTAAATTTCTAATTCTTGACTCCCTGATACCATTTCTATTCTTTTCACGATTTGTACTCTACTCGACCCTACCTAGTCGAACGGAATCTATTTTTCACCAGATCGAACTATCACGAAGTTGATGAAAGCGCTTTTTTCGTTAACTCCTCCCTTCCCTTTGGTTAAATACTTTGCTTATCACAATTTCATTCATCTCTAAATATCCTCCTTTTGATTTGTACCACATCATTTCAATTGTTGATACTATGGGAAAGAACTCAAATTCGCTTCAAATTATCATGGATATTCTTTTTTCAAGGTTTTTACTTCCGGAAAGGCAAGCCATAACAATCATTAATACGGTAAGCATACACACTTTGTTGTAACAAATCTTATTTTAATAAAATGTATAACAGCAATTAGAGCGAGGATACAGATTAATTGACCGAAGAACTTAAGAAAACGTGCTGAGAAAGTTAATTGTTATAAATTAGATGATCATTCCGCATATATTGGATATCGGAGCCCGACGTCTCAGGGGTTTTCTTGGGGTTATGACTGTGGAGGTTAATTAATTTAATGGACATAAATTAACTCCTCATACAAAAATAAATCAAATTTTATTTTTTGGAAATTTGATGTTATCGCTGGTTTCGTAAAACAATATTGTGTTTTTAAATAAATATTGTAATATTTTTGGATATTTCTTATGTACATATTGTCAAAGTTTTTGACTTATCTTGTTCAATAATTAGAAAAGAGTTTGTTCTGAGACTTTGAGTTGCGTGGTACGCTTTGCTGCATGATTCTGAGTTGATACTCATTGTTAATAAAGTATTGAAGCATTTCTCATCATAGTTTTTAATACATTTTATTGTGAATGATCTCGACTTTGACGTGGATATTTTTATAATGGTCACCAACGTATCGTTCTGTCATCTGCGGATGTCAGCGTATTTAGGTGAGCACACTTATTGTTATAATATATATATATATATATATATATATATATATATATTACAATAAATCTTATTCTTATATTATGGCTGGTTTAGAAAATATTGAGTATACAGAACAATTAGTAGGTGGACTATAGAAATGTAGTTTAAAAAATAATTCTGAGGAATTTAGCTTTTCTAAATTAGATGATCATAACGCCTATATGGACTATCCGAGCCTGGAATATCAGAGGCTTTCTTATGGTAGTGACCAAAGGGTCTCTACAAAAGATGGCGATCGCGCCAGGATCCCCTATGCCGAAAGATGTGATTTAGATAATCGTTTTTGCCGCAGTTCTATGGATAGCAATGTTAAGCTCACCATTTACAGACCAGAAAACCATTCTGAATGGGTCGAAGGTACAAAATTTTATTTTAAACTGAGAAGAATGACAGACCCTGCAGAAAGGTTTGCGTCGGCCTGGTGGTATTTGCCTGAGCCTGTAAAAAAGTATCTATTTAGACTCTGGAAATTTGTCACCGAGAACGAACTTGTAAATTCATTTGAGCTTCTGGTTGAAGAACTTCATGGACTATACCAACCTGAGAAGATAGAATGGATGGATGACTTATTGCGTCAGGAAAAGATGAGAAATCAACTCCCCTCTGAATTTTATGACAGACTTATTTCAAAATCCATCGGGCTTGATATTTTTGAGGAAGCTATAAACAGTATAAGCAAATGTCTTTGTGAAACTGTCTGTGCAAAGCTAGAAACCGCGTACGCAAAACGGACATTGGAAAACATAAAAAGTATATTTGTAGCAGAATTACATGCTAGATTAAGAGCCACTTTGGACGTTTATGATAAATTGGAACTAGAGCGGCCAAAAAAGCTCATAGGTTTGGACAAAGTGTATCGTCAGAAGGAACCTAAGGTGTATGCATTAACAGCAGATTCTCATCTTAAGCAGAAACTCAGACAACTCTCAGAGAGACTCCTGACCGTAGAGAATGAATTAAGTACCCTCCGAAGGGAATGGGTTGGATGAAACCCAAGAGGGAAAGTTCCAATAGAGATAGGGTGAATTCTCGTGGTCAAAGTTCAATTTACAAACATTGGAGAGGCGAATCGCGTGAAAAATTTCAGGGACCACGCGAGTGGTACATTTTGCATCGTAAATACGCCGAGTTATGAAAGTGTCAGGGCAAAGGATGCAAGTTTCCTTGGTTGGGTGGTCTCCGATAGAAAGGAAGTACTCCAAGGTATGCATATTCGAGGCATCCTAAAATCATCGAAGTTAAGTCCAAAAGCTTTGATTGAAGAAACGCACAATAATTCAGTCCGTAAATCTTGGAGAGTTTGCTGGTTATAGCAACATTAAGTTCGTTATAGCAGATGAACTAAGTGGGCTAAACTTCTTAATAGACATGGGTGCAGAGGTGAGCATAGTTTGATCCGATGTGGTGGAAATTGATAGCCCCACATTGGATAATCAACTATGGGTTGCTAATGGAAGTCAAATTGAGGTTAAGGGGATTAAAGAATTGTCAGTGGCATTGGGGCAGAAATCTCCATTTACGTGGAAGTTTCTGGTTGCTGATATAAAGGATAACATCATTGGGATGGATGTTTTGATCCATTTTAATCACGCTTTAGATCCCAAATCTAAGACCATCGGACAAGGCACTGGGATAGTGACTTATGCCGAGACTAGGACCTCAGTAGTCAGGTCAGTGAGACTACTCACAGACCCGTCGTCGCCGATGACCTGGTGGATGTCATCGAGAAACACCTGGCCGTGTTTCTACCTTTCAATGCTAAGCGCAAGGGTTTAAAGACAGGCATAAAACACCAAATCGAGTTGGTGGAACCACCACCCTGTTCACCGAAGGCTCAACTGCTAGCACAACATAAGCAGCAGGTTGCTATTGAAGAATTTAAGAGGTTGAGAGAAGAAGGAATTTGTAGGCGTTCAAATTCCAACTTTGAATCTACAATAATTGTTGTTCTCAAACCTGAACCAGGTCAATGCAGGGTTTGTGGTAACTATCCTCTATTGAATTTGGTAACGAAAGGTGATTCGTATCTTTTACCGAACCAGAGTACTTTGCTCAGGGATATAATGGGGTATGAGGTATATACAACGTTAGATCTGCAGAAGGCGTACTATCAAGTACCTATGGATGCAGAATCTATACCGCTCACAGCAGTGCGATTCCCTGGAGGAGGATCGCATGAATTCTTATGCATGCCTTTTGGTTTTAAGAATGCAAGTCATACATTCCAGCGTCTGACGGAGGAAGTTCTTCAAGACTGTCCATTTGATAGAGTGTATATAGATGACATCATTATATATAGGTAATCTAGGGAGGAACACCGGCAGCACTTGGACGTCGTTTTGTCTAAGCTGGAACATTATGGATTGGTAGTGAAACCAGAAAAGAGCAGGATTGGTTGCTCTACCGTAAAATCTTTTGGACACACCATTTTCAAGGATGGAATCAAGCCCTTGGAAGATAAGGTACAAGCAATCAAGGATGTGCCAGAACCCAGAACTGTACGCCAATTGCGGAGATTTTTGGGAATGATTAGCAACTATCGTCGTTTCATACCAGGTTTAGCTGGAATTTTGGGGTAGCTAGCTCGAAATTTAGTTCGTGAACGGAGCACGATCAAGAAGTCCTGGCCTGTCAATTTTAGCCAAGTCGACAAGGAAAAATTCCAGAGGGCCAAAGATCTGTTAAGCCAAATAACTACATTAGCACCTGTGGATTGGACTAAGCCGTTTGAGCTGGTCATAGATGCTTCTGATGTAGCCATAGGGCAGTGTTACATCAACGGGATAATGGTATAGTAAAGCCGATTGGATTCTATAGTCGGAAACTCCAAGATCGCGAGAAGCGATATGAAACGCTTGAAAAGGAGTTACTAGCAGTTTATTCTGCAGTGTTGCATTTTGATCACTACCTAGATGGATATCAGTTTACGATTTTGACTGATCATAAACCGTTGATCCTTGGGAAAGTGAATAGGCTTAATTCTTCCCGGCGGGTAAATTCACAAATAATTCGACTAGCAGAATTTGATTTTACCATTAATCATATCTCAGGAAAAGAGAATGTGGTGGCAGATACTCTCAGTAGACCAGACGTATCAGATGAAGATATGATTCGTTCGGAGTCACTCGTATGCTCTGTTGTATCTTCTAATGATTTTGTCCAGCAATTGATGGAAGCACAAGGTCTTGATCCTTTAGTAGCTGTGTTGGTAAAGAATCCTACATATACACGCAGGAAGATTGGAGATAAGTGGTTACTATGTGAAATCTCCAGGAGCCAACCTAGACCGTATGTACCATTAGAATTAAGGTATAAGGTAATTCAACAGCTACATGAATTTAGTCATCCTTCCATTAAGGCAACTATCAGGATGGTCACTGATAGATATGTATGGCCTAAGATGTCGAAAGATATACTAGCTTGGGTAAGGACATGTGCCCGGTATCAAACTTGTAAAGTTTGGCGTCATACTAAAACTGAAATTAAAACGATTGGTATACCAGCGGGTCTTTTCATGCATGTACATATTGATATAGTAGAAATGCCTGAGATTTCTGGCCAAAAGTATTTACTCACGATGGTCGATCGTTTCAGTCGTCAGTTTGAGGTAGCAATCCTGAAGGACATGACAGCTCAAGAGGTCTTACTTATGTTCTTGCATAATTGGGTGTCGCGATATGGTGTACCGGTAAGGGTAACTACTGATCGTGGTAGTCAGTTTATGTCTGAACTGTTTATCAGATCATTGAATACAATGGGGATAGAAGTAAGACACACATGTGCTTATAATCCCAGAGCTAATGGGATGGTTGAGAGACTGCACAGGGAGCTGAAGGCTGCATTACGCTGCACTGGTGGATCCAGTTGGATACATGATTTGCCCATAGTTTTGTTGGCAATGCGAAACAGATACAGAGCTCAGTTAGGAACATCCATAGCAGAACTTGTTTATGGAGAGCCATTGAGGTTACCTGGAGATCTTCTAATAGAAGCTCCAAGTTGTCTCGATTGGGCCTCTAGTTCAGTAGATTGGTTTGTTGGAGCATTGAGAGATAAAATGAGTCGTTTAGCTCCAACCAAAACTAGAAGTCCAAAGTCTAAATGCTATGTATCTTCAGATTTAAAGCTGGCATCTCATGTATATATAACTAACGAGAACAGACAGAATTGTCTGACTCCGTTCTATAAGGGGCCATTTAAAGTCAATCATATGACTGATAAAAATGCATTTATAGAAGTAAATGGCACAGTAGAGTGTGTAGCACTGGATCGCTGCATTCCACAGTTTATATGGACGGAGGAGGAGACTGAGGAACGGTATCCATCGAAGTATCCAGAAACTGAAGCGAGATGTGACTCGAAAGTGTGTGCGAACGAGGAAGCGTCAAAAAAATGTGAAAAAGAAGTAAAGATTAAAACCAAGACAACTAAGAATAAAGAACAATACAATATGAAAATTAAATCTAGTGAAGTACTAGCGCAACTGATTGAAACTCGTTCTGGAAGAGTCATCAAGAAACCGAAGAATGACGACTACATACTGTATGGTTGAATATCTTAAACATGAAGGTGTATGTGGAGGTTAATTTAATTATTGGACATCAATTAACTCCTCATATTAAAATAAATAAAATTTTATTTTTGGAAATTTGATGTTATCGCATGTTTCGTAAAACAATATTGTGTTATTTAAAAAAATATTGTAAATTTTTTGGAAGTTCTTTTGTTCATATTGTCGAAGATTTTTACTTGTAATGTCGAAGGTTATAAGCGAGTTGTATCTGAGTTGCTGAATTGCACAAACGGAACACTGCGTGGTTCCATCTTCGATATCTTTGCTAATAAATTATTGTAATCCACTTTCATCTATCGTTTTTATTAAGCATTATTGGAAAGGATCTCAAATTTGCTTCAGATAATTGACGTGGATATTTGTTTTTAAACGTCACCACCATATCTTTCTGTAATCTGTGGATATCAGCGTATCTCGGTATGGTTAATTAATATAATATACAAATTGCAAGAAATTTAATCATAATATTATGGCTGGTTTATCGAATATTTAGGATACAGAGCAGTTAGCAAGTGGACTTAAGGAATGTGGTTTAAAAGATAGTGCAGAGAAACTTAAGTGTTCCAAACTAGATGATCATACCACATATATAGATTATCCGGGCCTGGCATCCCAGAGGCTCTCTTATGGTAATGACCTAAGGGCCTCTGCAAACTGAACTCCAATTGATCTTGTCTAGTCAAATGGAATTTCGTTTTTATTTTTCATCAGATTGAACTATCATGAAGTTTATGATAACATTTCTCTTCCTCAACTCCTCCCCTGCCATTAAATACTTTTCTAGTCACAATTTCATTCACATCCACATATCCTACTTTTGAATTGTTATTTCAATGGTCTGGCTTGTTGGCTTTTGATGCCAAATAAATGTCTTATTATATATATATATATATATATATATATATATATATATATATATATATACATATATATATATATATATATATATATATATATATATATATATATATATATATATATATATATATATATATATATATATATATATATATATATATATATATATATATATATATATATATAGTATATATATATATACTTGTACATATATATATATATATATATATATATATATATATACATAGAGAGTGTGTTTGTGGGTTTCAACTTTTCTACTTTAAGGATATTGCTTCATTTTGTTTTTATTTTCAGATTCTCGGGATTTTTTGTCTGATCTCATTTTTAGGTTACACCAGGAATCTACCTACACACATTTTTTTTGGATTTTACCTTCAGTTTTCAAGGATCTTTTCCTAGCCCACCCGATTTCCATTTTTATTTTTATTTTTATTTTTGACATTTTAATACCCATTCTTTTCTTTTTTTCCTCTCATCAATATTTCTGCTCTTCTATCTCACTCCACCATGAACCAGCTCTCGTCGCAAGCCCCCATCTCCCCGTTCATCACCCAAAAGCTTATCTCTAACATCACTGACCTCCAACAGCAAATGGCGGACATCTCAGGATTAATTGGAGCCCTGACAGGCAACCTTTCATTATCCACTATTCAACCCCATTTGTTGCGTCAAGCTGATGCGTTTCTGAACGGGGTAGCCAGGGAGGTTGCCCTGAGAAATCAAAACAAGAGAAACATCTTTTTATGGTCCCCGCTCTCCCCTCTCTCAAAGGATGCTCTGGCCTCTGATATGATCAGCCAAATAGGAGACAACTTTAGCCACCTTAAAGAGATCTCCTCGGGTAAGGGTCAAGCATTTATTCTCTCCTCACATAAAAGACTGTCTGACGATGAGCTTCGTCACCTCAAATTGCACTCGCCCACTTTAGCATCCGGGAAAGTCAAACTAAAGCGAGATCATACGCTACTACAGAGGACCCTAGAGAAAGCCCAAACACATCAACCCGACACCACCCCCCCACCTCCAGCTCATCGCGCCTTTCCGGGCTGGAGCAATCCAAAGAAAAGCCGCTCTGTTCACGGCGGTATCCTCGGTGATGCACCTTCCTCCAGACCACCCCTGCTGACTCCCTCCCGATTTGAAGGCCTCCCTCTCACTTTTAGCCCTTACTCCGCAACCAGCCCTCCCTCTCAGTCTCAAGCTCTACCACGTCGCCGAGGCCGACCACGCCGCGCCAAGCCTCCTAACAACGAAACCTCTCTCCCAAGTTCGTCCGCAAGGTCCACATCTCCACGACAAGCTATTCCTGGGACGGATGCCACCACCCGGAGACCGAACAAACGTAAGTCTGCCAAGGCCAATCGGGACTTCGACCCAGCCCCAACAACCTCAACTCCCGCTATTGAAACCATTATCGACCCCACCCAGGACTGCAGCGTCTCAGCTCCTGATCAGTCACTGTCCCCGCGCTCCCCATCATCGCAGCTTCAGATTGCCCCCTCGAGCCCAGACTTCTCGCCCCCCCTTTTGCTTTCAAACCCTCCAACTACCTCACCCACCTGACAAACGTGGGACAAAAGAAATCCACATCGATGCTGACCACTCCATCCTTGTCAATGAGCGGTCAGTCACCCTCATCAGCCCTAGATCTCGTCCCGCCCGCCAGCGGAAAGCCCCCGCACGCTTCTCCTCCCCGATCTAACCATCCCTCTCTCAGAGCACTCTCCGCAATTCTCATCAATTGCAGATCACTTACGCCAAAAATCAATCATCTACGAGCTTTTCTATCCTCTAACGAGATAGACATTTGCTTTCTTGTTGAGACCTGGCTGTCCCCTTCCATCCACTGTGATGATCTCTTCCTCATTCACGGATACACGTTCCTTCGTAGCGACAGAACTGTCGGTCGCGGGGGTGGTCTAGCCGCCTATGTCCGATCCCTCTTTATGCCCAAACGCTTATCGACATCGAACACTCAAGGATTGGAATTTTTCTCGTTTCAGCTACTAATCCATAACCAAAGCATATCTACCTGTGTTGTCTACAGACCACCTGATCTCTCATTCATCGACGACACTCGCGGGGCCCAACTCCTTTCTACTTTTTTCTCTTTACACTCCTATCGGTACGTCGTTGTGGGTGATCTCAACCTCCCCTTGGCTAAATGGCATAACCTAGCTTCGGAAAGTCACCCACTGCTTCGACTCTTCGCGGACAACTTGCTACATCAATTCGTGCACTTTCCGACCCGAGGGCACAACCAGCTGGATTGTGTACTCTCCAACAACGAGGTGACCGATGTTCACTCTCGGGAGATCTTCCCTAATCTTGATCACTGCCAGGTATCCTTCCTCTTACCTCTCTTATCCTTCACCCCTCGAGAAGACACACATTCGTTCAGGCGATTCACCAACTGGGAAGAGTTCCGCCGACTCTGTGACGCTGTTAACTGGAGGGACCTCTTTCTCCCAAACAATCTCTCCTCGTGCTTTTCCGAAGTTCATAACATCCTATCCTCCCACTACAACTCCGCCACCTCTATTCAAAACGTACACTCGACGAATAAGTTGAACGCTCTGTTTAAGGCACGGGACAACCTAGCACGCAGCTCTCGTCTACGCACTTCGTCACTTGCCCGCGCCCTCGCTCTGAGACGCATTGATGGACACATTAATCAGGCTATCAACAAACAAGCGCTCCACATCGAAAGACGCATCCGCTCAGCTCCTAACCCCCGGGCAAAGTTCGCCATCATCAAACACCAATTGTTGCAAAAGCCCAAAACCTCGTATATTAACTTCTCTCAGTCAGACGACCTCTGCTTCGCTAACGATTATCTGACTCACCTTCTCGACTCATTTTCCACTCCCACTCCGCCTGTTGAGATGTTAAACAACGGAGACTCCGAGAACCTACGCTGGTTCTACGTCTCTCCGGCTTCCGTCGCCCAAGCAGTTAAAGACATTAAATCTAAACACCAATTTGATCAATACGGTGTCTCGGTCAGCATGATTGCTCTGCTTGGCTGGAACGTCTTCTCTCTAATTGCAGATGTTATTAATCATTGTCTCGAAACCACCTATCTTCCCCCGGACTGGCTTTGCTCGACGATCTCTCCTATCCCAAAAAATGGCACTTCCTCGATCTCATCATTTAAAGATCTCCGCCCCATTACTATCGTACCTTCTTTCACCAAAATCTTCGACAGGATCTTATACAACCTAATCTACCCTTTCATTAAGTCTCATGTAAACTTCTACCTCCTTGATGATCAACATGGATTTTTGAACGGCCGCTCATCTTCCACCAACTTAGTTAGTGTTCTCGATCATTGCTACTCTTCTTTCTCTAAAGGGCTTCAGTGCACTCTCCTCTTCCTAGATATATCCAAGGCTTTTGACTCGCTGTCATTTTCAGCAATCGAATCTGCCTTAATGAGAAGCGGTATCTGCGGCAACGTTCTCAATCTTATCAGTTATTATCTTCGAAACCGATATGCGACAGTAAAAGTTGGCAGTAGTCACTCGAGGCCAACCCATGTCCGATCCGGTGTTCCCCAGGGCTCCGTACTTGGTCCCATTCTCTTCAACCTTACACTCGCACACATACAGGTTGAAGACAATCTTTTCAAGCTGTTCAAATATGCGGATGACATGGTTATCGTATTCAGCAACCCCACAACATCCAACCCTTCCTCACCCCTTATATCGGAGCTCCTATCTTCGCTCCACTTGCAACTCAGCAGAATCGGTCTCAAACTAAATCCCACCAAAACTCGCTTAATGAGACTCTCGTCTGATCCATTCTGCTCTATCCCGGTTGCCAACTACCCCCTCGACATAGAAATAATAGATTCGGCCAAACATCTCGGCATTCATTTCTCTAAGTCCCTAGACTTCTCCCCACACCTTACACACACTACTTCCAAACTCTTCAAATGGGCCCGTCTGATCTGTTTTAAGACTAACAACCCCACTCTCCAACTCACGTTATTCAAGGTCTACGTTCTGCCCCTCATTTCCTACGCCAGCGAATTCTACTGTCCTCTCACCCTCGCCTCCTCGTATACTATTGAACAGGTATCCTCCAGATTTCCTAAGCGAGTCTTCCCGAAATGCCAAAATTATAGGGAACGCCTACTTTTGGCTAACCTTCTTCCGCTGTGGTTCACACGTCACCTTCGAGTCATTTCTTTTATCCATAAGATCTCAACTTCCTTACCACTCTCCAACTTTGCCCACCCAAGTCACCACTACGCCACACGTTCTAGTAACTCTTCTATCCAAGCTAACCATACCCCCACCATATTTAAAAAAGTCTATCTCTTCTCCAAAGTCACTAATGTTTTCAACGCTCTTCCCACAGATATAAAGCTCCTATCCCAGCACGAATTCAAAAAGGCAGCCCATCAGTACTTCTTCAACAAACTTCTTTGCGATACCACCGATTGGAAACGAAACTGGTTCCTTCTCAATCCATAACATTTACTTCTCCCCAGGCTATTCTCTTTAACTTCTCTAATCTTCCACTTTACCTCCTTGGTCTTCATCGATTCTTCTTGACTCACTGATACCTCTTCTCAACCCATTCGTGACCCCATCATATCCACGTAGTGGATACCTTACTAAGTTTTCCTCATCCAATTCTTTTCTTTCTTGTTTCAGCGGAGGACCGATAACCCAACCTCGTTCTACGGATGCCTGCGACCCGTGCAAGAAGCTCGTTTTCAATCCGGCTGATTCTATCCATGTCCTTGCTATGCTCCATCAACTCAATCACCACGACAATGGACTCCATCGACCGATGTCTGCCTACGATCCGCCATCTTTATTAACTTTATTTTCGAACTCACTTTTACCTAGAAGCTCTGACAATTCATGGACTTTCTCCAATTGATCTTGTCTAGTCAAATGGAAATTTGTTCCTATTTATTTTTCACCAGATTGAACTATCTTGACGTTTTTGATAACATTTCCCTTCCCAAACCCCTCTGCCATCAAATACTTTGCTAGTCACAATTCCACTCACCTCCACATATCCTACCCTTGATTTGTTATCTCAATGGATCGGGCCAGTTGGCCTTTGATGCCAAATAAATGTATTATTATTATATCATATATATTACATATTATATATATATATATATATATATATATATATATACATGAATAAATGAAATAAATAGAACACACTTTAAAATTTACCATTAAATAACTCTGTTTTGCTATAAGAAAATTTAACTGCGTTTTTAGTTCTTCAGTTGAAGACTTTATTGCACTAATATTTTTACCTTTCACCCCAGAGTTCGTGGAATCGTAATTATTTATAAAGCTAAAATACACGCGCTTATAAAATAACGAAACGGAGCCTACCAACTGTTTTTCAATAAAGTCTGTTGGAGTAAATGTAAAACAAAGTTTGTGAGGGCCATCCTCCTGTGGAGTAAATTTATATACCGTTACGCCTGAAAAAGTCTGCAAATAGACAGAAAATATTCTACATCATTGTGTACAACTCGGTCGAATGAATTCATTATATTTAAGCTAACAACAGTTTTATTAACATCCATTTGATATACGTCCGTCTCAAAATTGTACACAAATGTATTTAGTGATCCTAAATTGCTTAATAATTGACTATAAATAATTACCAAAGAGTATGAAGTTTGCATACGCATTAACCTCAAAACATTTAATTTCCGATGAATTTAGGTGGACATATAGGGATAAAGAAGGCCTTACAGTAAAAAGAGTGACAAAAATTAGGACAACAAAATGATACATCATACGCAATAATCAATGCTGTATTTAATAACTGCGCTGTAGAGTTTAAAAAATTAGAAATAATGGGTCAGACACAATATGCAACATGAATAAGTTAATTAGGACATATATAGTGCAACTGATTTAAACTTACTAAATTCTCGTAAACAAGCAAGGATAACTCTAAATAGAACCATTATCAGTCTATTTTTCCCAGGTGTGGAGTTGTGGAGATTAATTGAATTTTTGGACATCAATTAACTCCTCATATGAAAATAAATGAAGATGTCCTAGAGCCTTGGGTGGACTCTGGTTGAGTTGTCGCTCCCGTGGTTGAGCTGTAATCGCGTTGTGGATAGTGTCCTGCAGGTCCTGCACTCAATTGGCTCGTCTCTCCGGTATCCCGCAACAAGATGAGTCACGGATGTAGTTAGTTGTTGGTGAAACTATCAAATCACCAGCGTAGGTATTGACAGCCGACAGAACGCACACGCGTGAAGCAGGTAGAATGCAAATGCCACAACTGACTTGCATGGTAAATTACCGTGCTTAAATAGCATGCAATATGTCTACTTGCACACTATTGGTTAAACGTGGTTAAACGGCAATTTCGCTTTTTTCTCATTGGTGCAACGTAAATAAATTTGAATTTAATTTACGCAATATGTCGGCGATTGATTTGTGTCGTTACAACACTTTCCTCTCTGAAAAAAAGAAAAAATATTCCTCTCTGCGAGGCTAGATAAGAAATGCATGACAGAGTTCGAACCAAGTTAAGCAAAAATATGATGAACCATAAGTGCTGGGCTTAAATATGCTTGTTGGTTGCTTCAACAATGATATGATGCCAGGTAACCACTAGGAATTGCTACACAAATTGTTAGCTCTAGTGGTCGGTCATAGCACGTGAGGCAAAATAGAGCAGTGTAAGTTTTTGGAGCCGCAGCGTGAAGATTTCGAGGTAAATCGCCTCTGAATTTGCCAGGTTTAAGTTAAAACCTAAGCATGTTGGATCGTTGTCAATGTGTTTGTATACGACCAAAGGAGCTAGAGTGCTCGACGTTGTGGTCATGACATTTGTAGAGTGGTCTTTGTGCAATTGATAAAGTTGAGATATGCATTGAAAGTGGCCTGTACCATGATATGTAGCTGATCACTACTTAGTGTTGCTACACGAAAGCGTTAGCTCTAAGTAGCTGGTCATACCAAAATAGGCAGTGTAATGTCATGTGTGAGAAATACATTATAATGTAAAAATATATACATTAAAATCAAAGGTAACTGCATAAAAATATGTACACGAACATTGCCTCAGAGATGGCATAATACCAAAGAACTGTTCAAAAATGCTACACAATTGTTAGCTAAGAACAGCTGGTTATGCCACGTGAGACAAATACGAAAAATAACGTAAGGTTAAAAAATTTTATAGTTAATGTTAATGTTTAAAAAAATTAATTACGCGTTATACAAAGCAGGTTATTGAGATTGTGGGCAGACGGAGCCTGAGACGTGTGAAGAAGGTTGAACGCTCTCAGGATCAGGTGGTTCGATAAACGGTTTCAACCTGTCTATGCTTACTGATGTCGGTGTAGCGCCTTGCATAATATTGTTGCGAAGAGTACTCTCTTGCAGCTGTGAGCTGTGGGTGAACGAAGACTGGACGAGGCGTGTGTCTCGGCTGCTGTTCGGACATGTTACCGAAATGAAGTCGAAGGCGGGTAGCTTCGTCTTGTGGGTCATCTTGTGCCGGTAGTAGACGTGGGAGCTGACTAGGCAGGCGTAGATCCATGCCATACAAGAGTTGTGACGCAGACGTTTTAATGGATTCACGAGTACGGGAACGCATGGCAAGCAGAACTAAAGGTAGTGCATCGACCCAGTTGCCATTAATGGACGAGGATGCTAAAGCTGCTTTGAGTTTCCTATGCATTCTCTCTACCATGCCATTAGCTTGGGGATGGTAGGCAGTCGTCTGGCGTAAGATGCATCCCATGTACCGCAAGGTGGTTTTGAAACGATCAGATGAGAAGCAAGTGCCTCTGTCCGTGATGACCTCATTGGGAACACCATAATTGGATATCCATGCAGAGATAAAACCGTTAGTTACTTCGTCTGCAGAAATGGTGCCAAGAGGTAATGCCGCAGGCCACCGTGTAAATCTATCGATCATAGTTAGAAGGTAGCTGAAACCTTGAACCTTTGTCAGATGAACTATGTCGATGTGGACGATGGCTAGGCGAGATGT